>PVJS01015963.1:0-14013 GCA_004027185.1 Glis glis
CTACCCCATCTCCTCCATCACTACCCCATCTCCTCCATCCCTACCCCATCTCCTCCATCCCTACCTCATCTCCTCCATCCCTACCCCATCTACACTATCGTGTGCTTGATCCACAGTTCCCTGTTTGACCCCCAGCAGCCAGTCACTGCCTTCATCACGGTGCTTATACCCAAATACCTACATTCAGTAGTCATGTGGGTCCATCTTGCAGCCACTTTAAGCCAGTATGCCAGGGCCTCTCACCAATATGTGTTCACTCTTAGTCGTGCTAAGTTTCTTCATATTTCCTCAACCATCCTGGAGGCCAGTTTCACAAAGGAGAAAAATAAGTCCCCACATCTATCTGGACGTGGTTTCCTGACCTCTCAGGCTACACCTAAGTGAGGAGGAACCCCACCCTCATGGTGTCCCCGCCCTACCTGGCAATACTGACAAGGATAACATTCTCCCGTAGGATGCACCATTTACTTTTGTGTTTTTGACTCGTGATTCTTTTTCTGCTCTCTGCAACCACATAGAGCAAATCATATTCTGTCACAGGACGGTCTGTCAACATATGGAACCACTCCCCAGAATTCCCATGTCTAGACCCAACTTGACGGAAGTACTTGGTTATTGCCCCACTTAAAGTGTGCCTCTCTATACCACTCCTAGGTATCATTCCAAAGGGGCCGAAATCAGAGAACTACAGCAATATGTGCATGCCCATGTTCATAGCTGCACAATTCACAATAGCCAAATTATGGAAGCAATCTAGATTCCATCAACAGATGAATGGATTACAAAATTATGGGAAACACACACAATGGAATTCTACTCAGCAATAAAGAAAAACAAAATAATGTCATTTGCAAGAAAATGGAAGGACCTGGAGAACATTATGTTAAGTGAGATTAGCCAATCACAGAAAGTGAAGGGACATATGTTTTCTCTAATATGTGCAAGCTAGGGAGTATAGGGATACCAGAGGGACTCCAGATAATGGAGGAGAAACCTCAGTGGAGTCAGGGAGGTGGCCTAAGAGAAGGGGAGGGGGAAGACTGAGGTTCAGCAATGGAAAATCTACCATCAACTATGTGTACATATGTGAATACAGTACTCTGTATTGAGAAGGGGGGAAATGGGTAGGCGGGGGGGGAGGGGGAGAGCACCAAGTGCTGTGTGCATGTATGCCACTGTCAACATGATCTACATTCTGATGTGAAACTATAATGCACCAATAAAGGCACATTAATTAATAAAATTTTTTTAAATGTGCCTCTGAGAACTGAACATACTGCTTCTGAAATTGTGTCCCTCCCCATTAGGGATCTGAGAGGTTAAATCCAAAGAGGTTAAGCAAGACTTCCTGAAAGTCCTTTGTAGAGATTCAAACAGAGGTCATCTGCTTTGGTCCAAAGCGAGGACTGAAGGCAGCCACAGAGTCCCCCAGGGGCCCCGCCTCATCTCCTCTACCCCTCCAGCAGCTTCCATACCTCATACACCCCCCTCTTTGTGGGTGGTGTTGGAGAGGGAAGCAGGAGAGATGTTTTGTGGGCCCTCAAGGGAGGTAGCCATGCTGGGACCCTGGAGAATTCTATTTACAGCCGCCTTGCTTGCACAAGTAGAGATCTGGACAGCCCGCTGGACTCTCCAGGATGTGAAGTTCTGGGAGATGCCAGATCGTTATCATTGTCAGATACAATTTCCTCCCACTGCCTCTGCCCCTCCGCCAGGCCGGTGGTGTCCATCTGTTTATGGAAACGGCGAGGTCCTGGCCAGATATTTTTAGACAGGGCCTTTGTTAGGAGTGACTTTCCACTAGAATTGTCAGCACTCCAGCTTCTCCTCATCATTTATTTGTGGTAAGACCGCTAATAATATATAAAACCATGAGGCAGGGGCTGAAGACTTCTCAAAATGTGCCTGGTACTGACCTTCCTCCTCACCTCCTCCTGCAAGGGTGGGTTTTCCTGTTTTGATTTGCTCCAGGTTTTTTGTTTTGTTTTGTTTGGGGGGTTCTTTTTCTTCTCCTGTCACTATTTTGAAAAAGAATAATGTACAGCTCCTCCCACCCTCCCCCCTAGAATAATAAGCTTTGTTTGAAGATTTCCTGGGGAGTGGGAAATCACACTGCTTGCTTTTGACAGCTGAGTCTGCGAAGCAGAGGAAATAAAATGAGGGGTAAGGGGAACAAACAATATTTCCGTGTTTACATAATTGGGTCAATAATAAGTTATTAGCGGCCATCAAATCCAATCCGCAGTTTAGGTAGTACTAAGGGAAGAGAGATCATGGCTCAGAAGGCAATAACAGCACAAAGCACCAAAACTAAATAAGTGTAGTAACTAACGCATTGATAATCCCAGCTCTCTGCCCTTCAAGGTATGGGATGAGGCTGTAAGTAAACAGGAGGGTGTTGATAGGAACCTGAGATGGAAGGTCCTGAGGAAGAGGAGATAAGTTCAGGACAAAAGCAGCCATAAGTGGGGCCTGGCAGCCTGTGCTTCAGAGTGTGGGCATGCTGTGCAGGGAAAGGAAGGGGGAGAGGGGTGAGGGGAGCAGCCTCTGCGGGGAGTAGAGCCCTTACAAGGCAAGATGATGGGCAGAGAAGAAAGGGCTGGTGTTGCTTAAAGGTAACTACTCATCAGAGTGCTTTATACCTCAACTCTCTGTTGACTGAGGCATTTAAATGGTGGTTTAAATAGAACCTCAGCAGATTTGGAACTGCCGTGTTGGCCAAATGATTTAGGGAAATAATTTTAATGTTCTCATGAAAAACAAACTATAGTGTGTACCTGGTCCCGGACTATTTGTATGAAGTTTAAGTGATTTAAATTATGAAAGACTTGACTTTGATCAAATCCATATGAATGAACATTCAGGGGAAAAGCAATGGGCATGGAGCCAAGGGCAGAGCAGGTGCTGGGAAAAGCATTTCAGCTCTCTGCCTCAGTTTCCTCACCTGGAAAGCGCAAAACTTGCTTTACATTTTTTCAAGCTTTTTTCTTAAAAATTACCTTTGACTTCATCAAAATCCAATAGCAAATTCAGTTAGAGTCCATACCTCCCAGCTGGCTATTTAAATATTCTTGTTGTTCTCTAACACACATTGAAATAAAAAAAAAATCTTACTAAAATGTAAATGGTGCATAGGCTCAGAGAACCTGGACTCAACACCTGCCTCCACCAGGCACGAGCTCTGTGGCCTTGGGCAAGTCACTGAATGTCACCATCCCTCAGTTTCCTCATTATGAAATTGAAATGATAACTGTACCCACTCCATGGGAGAGTGGTGATAAGTTAATGAATTGCTATATCTAAAGTCCTTAAATCCTGGCATATAGTAAGCAATGTATGTTACCTATTAAAGTATTTGCCTGCTGGCATCTAAAGTCATGTCACATCACATACTGTGGAGAATGTGACTGCCAGAAACAGGTTAACATTTGCCCTGGAAAGGTCTAAGGGTCATGGAAAGCCATGATCTGACTGATGAACTAGCTGAAAGCAGCCTGTCCCTCCAAGGTAAACATTCCTGGGTCTCTTGCCACTGCCTACTCCCAAATATCCCGCTTGTCAAGCATTGTCTCAAGGATCTTCTGCACATCCTCAGTGGTTTTATTGCTAACCACTATCTCAATGACTTTCTACAATTGTTCTGTGGTCAGCCAAGTTAAAAGTTAACCCCTAGCCCTTGCTAACCGTATACTAATTAAACTTTATCTCCCGAGCTCTGCACGTATGCAGTAGCATCCATACCTCAACCTCCCCCCTCAAGAATGAATAAAAGCTGTGGACCAGTGTCCAGTGGGGCCTTCGCCTAAGAGTGATCCCCCCTGGCCTGCCCCTTTCAATCTTCTTTGTGTCTGCATCATTCTTTTCCCCTCAGGTGTGCCATGGGATGGTCACCAACAACATACTATACCACAAAATCTCATGACACAATGAACTCACAGTGAGGTCTAATCCATTAACAGGAAATGGGAGGAAAACATCAGGAAAGTACAGAGACAGGGGGTGGAAATAGCATTTACCTTTGGCCCTGCTGCAAGTTGAGAATTTGGGAAATGGGGGTATAAAGTCCCAGAGGTCTTCCTCATCAGGTGTAGCACACATCCGTGCATGTCCTCAGTCAGCGTGCCGGGCCACATGGAATAGCTGGACACTGAGCATGAGAACACCCCATATCTATGGGTTCACAGAGAAGTGAGCAGGGGTTGACATGACAATCAAGAGACGTGGGCTCCACGTGTGACTTGGGAACCATTAGTCATGTGACCACCGACCATCACCTCCACTTTCCAGTCCACACGCCAGCGAAGGGAAGGGGGATGGAAAGATTCCTGAGGTTTCTACCACCTAACGCAGTCCAGCTCCAAGCCAGGGTCAAGGTCTGGGCGAGCTCTAAGAGATTACAGGGGCAGTTCTGAACAAGTAGAGGAAGCTTGATCATGACATGCATGAGACCCCAGATCTCTAAGTTCCCCTCTGCTTTAATCCAAGTCCTTATCCTGTGACTAGAGCCAGGGAGAACCATCTGGGCATTTCCTAGAGGCCAGTAGAGGCACTTCTTGGCTCTTTTACACAGGGCACAAGGAAGAACAGTGACCATTTTCTCCAGGAATGCCACTACATGGACTGTTACTCAACCTGATGGTTGCTCACTGTGTTAGTCAGCCTCCCGTCACTGTAACAAAATGCCTGAGGAAAGGTTTATTTTGGCTCATGGTTTTAAAGCTTCAGTCCATGGCGCTCAGCCCCATTGCTTTGGGTCTGTGGCAAGGCAGAACATCAAGGTGGGGAGCACATAGTGGAGCAAAGCTGCTCACCTCATAGCAGTCAGGAAGCAGAGAGAAAGAAGAGGGACCAGGGTCCCAATATCCCCATCAAGGTCATGCCCCCAATGACCTAACTTCCTTTCATCAGGCCCCACCTCTTAAAGGTTCCACTAGCTCCCCAATACAGCCAACAGCTGGGGAACAAGCCTTTAAACATATGAGCCTTTGGGGTACATTTAAGATAAAAATCTTAACACCAATGGCTGTATGTTTTCACAGAGTAATGTTATTTATTAAATTGCAGATTCTTGGGCCTATTTTAAACCTACCAAATCAGACTTTCTAAGGGCAGGACCTGGGAATCTGTATCTATCAGCCTCATATAGGTGTTATGGCTTAAAGTCTTATTTAAGAACCCCAGTTCCAAAGAATATCAAAGTATATGGCCACCCTCTCCCTTAGAAGGTACAGACAGCTGGATGAATGCTGTTGGTCAGGCAAAGACAAAAATGGACCACCTATTCCTCTCAGGAGTAGAAAGTATGTAGATAAGTGTTGAGAACTAGGGAGACAGATTCTTAGACAAGTGAATAAAACAGAACTCTACATTAGAGGTACAATGAGAACTATGCAAATATGAGGGTAAAGAGGGAAAGCAGTGCAATGAGGAACAAGAGAAGGAGCATGGCCTTTGGAGGCACACAGACCTGGGTTTGAATCCCCACTCCACCACTTACCAACTGTGAAGTCCTGTGGGCTTCCCCTCAGTTTCCTATTTTTGCAAAGTGGATTGAACACTCAGATACTCATGAAAATCAACTAAGTTATCTCACCGGGCACAGAGCCTGGCACACAGTAAATACTTGGAGACTGCCAGTCCCTTTCTCCTTGCCCTTGGGCTTTACTGATGAAATTCCGTCTGCCAAAATGCCAGGGAGAAAAAAAAATTATTTCCTATCAGGAGCTATTGTTAACTCTGGTTGTGAGGGAGAATAACATATTCATCTAGTTGTCTGAGAAAAGAAGATTTTGTTTTATATCCTATTGTTGAGATGAAAATAAGATTCCATCCTCTAGGGACCTTAGGGGATATTTGTTTTGGCCCTTCAGAGTTCTGAATCCCTGGGAGCTCATGCCCTGGAAACAGAATGCCTTGCTCCCTCAATGGCTGGGCGGTCCTCCAGGTTTCTCCTCCCCAGCAGAGGGGTCTCATGTGGTCTGGGATAGAGGCCAGGATCTCCTCTCTTGGGGACATGTCAGCCCAAGATGCCAGGACAAATGGCCTTGTTGTTTGTTTGTTCTCTGGCAGCTATGTCTATACCATTACAAAGTGCTTTCCCACGCCACGCCCACAACTCTCCTGCAAAGCCTATGGTTTGATGAGGCTGACCTCATCAAGATGTCATAGCAGCAGTGACAGCTATGACATCTGCATGACTGTCTCCCTCACCTCCTCCAAATCTGCTCAGATGTCACCTTCTCAATAAGACCTACCCCTGCCACCCTACTGAAGTTACAATCTGCTCACATCCCAGCACTCCCCTCCCTCCCTACCCTGCTCCATTCTTTTTTTTTTTAATCTTGAGGAAGACTTTATTATTCTAAGCTATAAGTTATGTAAGTTTCAGAATGTTTTAAGATTTGACACTTGGTCCATATTTGTTATAATTGAGAGTCAGATTATATAGTTCATTAAAAAATATATCCACCATTTGCTTAAAGTAGAGTTAAAATATACCACCTTAAGTTCTGAGTCCAGGGCATGGAGCTCCACACAGGTGCAAATATTCTGATGAAAGAGAGGAAAGAAAAGGGAAGGAGATTGAGAAAGAAAAGAAAATATGGCATGATGATAGATGTTTCTTACTGACCCTGGGAGAGAGAAGATGCTTAATAAGTATTATGGGTTGAATGAATGAATGAATGAATGAATGAGGAAGTTAACAAATCCCTGCTCCATTCTTTAGAATTTTTTTTTTCTTACAGGCAGCAGCCATGAGAATGTTCCCTGCAGATTTCCACCTCCTGGAAGAATGGCAGACCTCCATCTCCAAGGGATACTCTGCTTCCAAATGCATCCGTGTCTGAGCTGACCCCACACCTTCCACAGGCTGCTCCCAGCCAATGCCTGGGTACATCAAGAACATGTGGGACTCCGGATGTCCAACTTTGACTTGAGGACTGATTCCCCGATGGCCTTGCCAAACTGGGATGCTGCCACCCAACCTTCTCTCCCTCTCTCCTCACTATGTGGCGGCCTGCTGGCTCTCCATGCCTTCTCCACGTTCCCTATAATCAACCCCTAGCATGTTCAGTCCTGATTCAGCTTCCTCTCAGACACCCTGTATCACTTCTCTTCTAACATACTAAATCTAACATGCATATTTTCCATGTCCACCCACAGGAAGGCAGGATTTTCTGAAACTATTTCATTCATCGATGTAGCTCAGGCACCTGAAAAGTTATACTTAATGAATATTTATTAAATAAACAAGCCTGTCTTACAGATGGGAACATGAGACTTGAAGAGGTTGATTCTCCCAAGGGGCTCAGCTGGTAAGCAGTGAACCTTGGACGTGGCCTTCCTAGTCCAAGGCTCTCACCTTCTTCTCTTTCCTCATTATCTCCTGTTCTCCTTTCTACTCACCCATCTCTCTTCTGCTCATTCTCTGTATCTCTCTACATATGCACCTTTCTCTTTGTCCCTCTCTTCCTATGACGTTGTTTACCTCTTGTGCTCAGCCTTGATACCTGCATATGTCCCCTGCTACATTGTGGCCAAGGTGGACTGGTATGTCAATATTGCTCCAGGATGTGGGACTCAGGAAGAGAAGGAAGAAGCTCCATGGGTAGAAACCAAAGGCAGCCATGAAGATTCAGAACTAGAGAAGACCCAGAGGAGGAGAGACTGCACAGGGAAGTGAGAGGAGAGAGGCTGCCCAGCTAATGCCCCTGGGTGGGACTTAAGTGACAGGCTTTGTGATCTCGACTCAGTCTTAACCTCTGTAAGCATCAGTTTCCCCATGGAACTGTTCCTTCACCTTAAGAATTTCAGCTCAACATTCTTCACAGTAATAAAAACCAAATGAGCTGGTGGTGAGGAGAGTGTTTTGTAGGTAGAAACAAAGGTGAGCAGCCTTTGTCTCTATCCTTTGCATGGGATCCCCAGCTCGGGATCTCTCTCCCTCTGCTTTGGACCTCAGAGCCTGCCACCCATCTGAGTATTGGAAAAGGGGCCTGAAAGAAAGAGATACACTTTCATCCAGGCTGTGGGATTTGAACAGCAACAAAGAATTTCCAAGCAGTGAGTGTGGGAGAGGTGAAGGAACAGGCGCCAGGCGAAGGCGGGAGCTGCCTTCCTGAAGCGTGGGGTGGCTTTCTGTGTGTCCGGGGGATCTACAAGGTCCTGAGTGCACACCTGGGCAGGAGGTGCAGAGGGCTCATGCAGTCAGCAGATGGTCAACAAAGCCCTGGAAAGAGCAGACACTGGGCTTCATGTTGCTCTCAGGAGGAAGCCAGGCATCAACACACAGCACTGTTGGAGTCCTGTATGGACACTGCTCCAGGGCCATGACCAGGCACTGCCCCTGCCCAGAGCCCTACTAGCTCTGAGATTCTTCAGTTCTTGTGCCCTAAGAAGGAACAAGCCAGAGAATGTGGAGATCTGGTGTCCTGATTGTCCCTTTCCATTCTCTTACTATGATAAAATGCGCAGTGCAAGTGTATTGTACCTATGCCCTCTGTCCCACTCAGCCTGACATCTGTCAAAGGTCACAGCACACATTCTAAGGAGCCTACAGCCACCTGCTAGCAGAAACCTCTGGCTCAGCAGAAAACACTCTCTCTAAGCTTCCAGGAAGTCTCTACTGATTTATAATGACACTCAGGGGCTCCCACCTGGTCTGAGACCCGGGGCCCAGTAGTCAGGAAGATGGATTGAAAACTCTGCCAGTGACTTGCTGAGTGACACAGAAGATGGACAAATGACCAAGCTGTCTCCACAATGCCACAGGCCACTGTGGAGGTCTCCCTCCTGCCCTCCAGGTGTGCAAACACACCTGGTGCCTGGCACAGAGCAGTCCTCACAGCCTATGCATGGGTGGTGCTGTATAAGAACAGAAACCCTTAATCTCTGCTCTCATGAGTTTTTGCTTGCTGGGAGGACTAGGGTGAGGATGAAATGAGATCCAGTTTGTAAAAGCTCTTTGAGAAACAGAGAAGTACTGTGAAAGCAATAGCTATTTTTTAGCATTATATGAATCTGGCACCATGGGCTCCGAGGAAAGCTGCCTTCCAAGCTGGTACAAGGGGAAGTTGGGGGCCAGGTCACCCAAGCCTGCCTTTAGTGCTAACATGTATATAGAGCAATATATAGTCTTTCTGAGCATTTTATTTCTCTGAGTCTCAAGTTCCTCACCTGTACAATAGGATGAGAGGCAGTTAAATTATGGGGTCCCATGCAGCTCAGACATTTTAAGATCTGCTGGCATGGCCCAGGTAACAACAGGGGTATCTTGCCAGCTTGTGGTGGTAGAAGGAGCGCGCTCTCTCAGGAGAGTTGGAGGCTGGCCCAGGCTCTGCCACCAGCTCCCTGTGGGACACTCTGGACCTGATTTCCGTCCTCTAACTAACAAGGTCATGAGGCTCACGGCTCTGCAAATTCACTGTCAGCCCCAACAGTTTGGCATTCAACAACACCAGCCCACCCCAGAGTTAGAAATGGACACAGCCCTGAGGTGAACAATGAAGGTTCAGAAAGAGAGAGCTCAGTTCCACACACTCTCATTTCCCTAGTGGCCTGGTGGAGCCATATGGACAGCCGATGCCTTTGCCCATTCTTGACTCTGCTCTAGGTTGGGTCAAGATATTTAAGCATGAGAAAGCCAACCCCCTATCCTTCTCTACTTACTCATGTTCACTCTGATGGGACAAATAATAGGAAATTGAGGGAAACCTCCTTTTTCCAACTTGACCACTCACAAGAATGCTCCCAGTAGGACCCTCAGGAGAACATCAAAGCCTTTTTCTCTTCCCATGTGTCTTCTCTGAGGGTAAAAGTAAAATAAATAACTCTGTGGAGTTGGGGGTATGATTGGAGGAAGTAGCACAAAGATGTGGGAGGAGAAGAGGAGGGCTCGGCATCCTGGAGCTTAATCCAGCAGTTGTGATGGAGACCTGGGAGGAAGTCCCAGCAGGTGCACCGGCTCTGAGAGGCACTGCCTGGCCTGGTGCCCACACTTCCTGGGCCTCAGCCACAGCAGCCAAGCCAGAGTAGGACCACAGAAAAAGGACAGCAACAGAGCCCAATAGATCTTGGACCTAGGGGAGTTTCATTTTGCTGAATCATAGATTCATGGAATCGCATGGTTCTTAGAGTTTGTTCGTAAGCAGTAATCTCCTCCGTGGTTTCCCTGTCTGCTGGTCCTTCAGCCTCTACCTAACTACATCCATCAATAAGATGCTCAGTACCTCACAAGACAGCCCATCTATTGATGGGCAGCTCAGGACTATAAACATCCGTCCATAAATTGAATCAAAATCACCTCCAAGGAGCCTGAGAAGTAACCTCTGGCGTTTTCTAGCATAAAATGTTTCCTCACTACCTCCCTCCTACCTTCTTTAGCGATGTGACCAGGAAAGGACCTGGGACACATCTTCTCTGTAACCCCATTAAGCAGCTTTCCATGAAAAGGAATCAAGAGAAATGACAACCAGGAGAACCCTTAGGCATCTTGTGGCTCTGATATTCTAACTCTACACATGATAAAGATCCCCCAAGAAGACATACATATTTAACCTAAAAACGGGCACATCCCCCAGGCCCATTGCCTTCCTGTGGTTCCATCTTTGTCTTATTTTGTCTTGTCACTTCAATTAGAGAAGTGACAAGAGATGAGATGGAATAATAGGAGTAAACAATGACCATCACCTAGAACCTCTGGGTTCTGGTCCCCTCAGTCAGCTAAAATTTTAACAAATAAAATAACTGAACAACACGAATAAAGTATAATCCATGTTCCCCTCTGGCATCCTGACTCATGCTCAACAACCATTCAGGGGTATTGACTCAGGATCATAGTGTGACAGATCCTCTTACCTTCTAAACAGAAGGAGGTAAGAGTTACTGAGCTCCCCCTAGAAAGTAAGATGTGGATACATCTCTGCCATCCCTTCTAGATGAGGCCTGGGGGTTGAAGGTGGCCTCAGATCTCCCTGAGAAAGTCCCCACATGTCCACAGAGCAAGTCTGAGTCTTGGTGACATCCCAGCATTCCTGCTACAAAGTGAGTAGCTAAGAGAAGGCAGCCATGCTCCTAGCAAGGCTCAGAAGGAGGACAGCCTCTATAGGTATCTCAGAGACCTGCTGGGGCACATTGTCAGCCTGCGTGGGCCAACATATGCCATGGTAAAGCGAGCAGCAGGGGTTGGCAAATCCAGAGCCCCATAGTGACCACAGTGCCACGTCCTCTCATTAAGATTCTGTTAGGACATGGTTCACCTGATGGCGGCTTTATTTGCAGATCCTGGCTCGTGCTGGGCCCTCTTCCGCCTTCCTGAGCCGTAGATGCAAAAATGACTCAGTCTGAAGCAGATATTTCCATCTAAGCAGCCTAAACTGAATTTAACACGGATCTCTGGGCCCCAGCTTAATTCCCCAGGCCTTTCACCACTCTTAACCCACCTTGCCGTGTGCTCTGAGGGGCCCTCGCTTTTTCTGAGGCCTCTGTCTTAGGAGGCAGAGCGGCAGGCTAGTTCTACCTGAGCATGTGGCTGCCTTTCTGTGGTTACACTGGAAGTTCTGAAAGACCTTCCTGGTAGGAACTATCCTTGATCCCCCAATGGCTAGTCACACTGAAATAATAGTCACCTCCTCCATTTGTAAAAGCACACTGGGGGACCACCTCACATAGTCAGATGTACCTAACTCCACTGTTCTTTTTTTTTTATGCGGTACTGGGGATTGAACCCAGGGGCATTCTACCTCCAACCTACACCCCCAGCCCAATTTTTTATTCTTTATTTTGAAACAGGGTCTCTCTCACTAAGTTGCAGAGGGCCTCACTAAGTAGCTGAGGCGGGCTGCGAACCCGGATCCTCCTGTCTCAGCCTCCCAAGTACTGGGATTACAAGCATGCGCCACCACGCCCCGCTTCCACCGTTCTCTTTACCACCATGACTCTAACCTGGCTTAAGTCACAGCAATGGGCACTGACTCCAAGACAGGCCAAAGAGACCCAGGACAAGAGTCTTTGGGAGACGTCCATTGGGGATGTTAGGCTACATTTACATATCTATCCCTCTATATATTCCTTTGGGTCTGGGGGCTTTTAGATTTCCTGTGACCACTCCCAGGAACATAACCCTCTGAAATTCAACTAGTTAAGTGGGAATTAGTGGTCCATACATTGAGAACTTTAGAGTAACAGGGTGCTATGGTCTGAGCATGTCCCCCCAAAGCTCACATGTTAGAACCTCAATTCCTGGATGTGGCAGTGTTAGGAGATGGAACCTAGTGGGAGGCATTTGAGTCAAGGGGGCAGAGCCCCCATGAATGAATTAATGCCTTTCTCACATGAGTGAGTTCTCACTTCCAAGGGATTGGATAAGTTACCTTGCTAGAAAGTAGCATTACTTGCTAGAAAGTAGCATTACCCCTCATGTTTTGTTTCTTCTGCATATACCTGCTTTCCCTTCTGTTTTCCACCATGAGTTGAAGCAGCTCAAGGTCCTCACCAGAAGCCGAGCAGATAGTGGAGCTCTGTTCTTTGACTTCCCAGCCTCCAGAGGTGTAATCCAAAATACCTCTTTTCTTTATGAGTTACCCATTCTCAAGTACTTTGTGATAGCAACAGAAAACATGCCAAGATCCAGGGTATGGGGTTGGTAACAAGAACACAAAAATAAGAAGAGAGGTAAAAGAAGAACATGGACAGTTTTTTTGATGCTTCACAGTTCCATTTCATCCCATAAAAGCCCATTTTCCCCAGTAGAGCTTTAGTGTTTGTTATAGTCTGTCTTTTCTAATTCTTGGGAAAGTGGTCACCCACATAGGGAATCCCTGACAACACTCCATTAGGCAGAGTGTCCAAGGAAGCAGAAGGCCCCAGGGATGTGTAGTTGAGAAGCATAATGATGATGAATCCTGTACATATTGTTTATGATTTAACAACTGGTTTATTAGGTAGGATGTTCTGGGTCACTCCTGGGAAACTATTTAAACAAACAATCTGTAGTTAAATGATCTAATAGAACAAGTGTTGTCAGGTTCTTGGAAGAGACCCATGATCTAAAGCTATTCATAGATTCTTAGAATTGGAAGGTACTTTCAATGTCTTCAAATAAGATCCCTTTACTATATTAGTGTGTAAATCAGGGCCTAGAGAAATTAGGAACTTGCTCAAGGTCAGAATTTGCCTTCTTTGCACATATCCTTTCTATTAAAGGACTGCTGTCATTTCCACCACACTGACATGTCTCTGGTATAGTAGAAAAAGACCTTTTTCTGATGCAGGCTCTGAGACTCTTCAGTGATCTTGGGCAAGGGGGCTTGAACTTTCTGAACTAAGTCCAGTTATATGACCCTCTTTGGCAGAAAATGCCTTTATGCAATCATTCCCTGAAAAAGTGTTACATCTTATGCCTCAGGTACTGAGCAGAATCAACTTTGTCACCTCATCACAATTTGGAGGGCTAGAAAGAGGGAGCAGACAAAGGCAACCACAACTCATCTGAGGGTGGGAGAGACAAACAGCCTCGGAGATAAAGCAGTGTGAAATCTCCCAAGAAGTACACAGACCAGTACTGAAAGCTCTCTTACATGCTAGGTGTGTCGGGATCTCTTGGGTATCTATCAAGCAAGCATCTTTATCCCTTTGTCCTTCCTAGAAGACCTTAGTTTTGTTCAGGTGTCCACCCTCCCCTCCTTACCTTGTGTGTACATTGTCTATCTTGAGGTATGTTCTGAATACACCAAGCCATTCATGGTAATTTTGTCTCCCTGACCAGGGTTGGCTCAAGAACTCAGGTTAGGCCAATGAGCACAAAACTTTCCCCTGGCAATGTTATTTGTCCAGAAGTAGGCACATGGCCTAAGTTGGCCAATCAGGTAGAAAGAAAGGACTTATATTCCAGACTGGGGAAGGATTTTCATTCCGTGCTTTCTCTATCTGCCTATTGATAAAATAAGAAAGCGTGCTACCCCAATCACTGCTGGCAGCCACCTTGAAACCATGAGGAAGGGCTGGAGGTGTAGC
>PVJS01015963.1:14113-38237 GCA_004027185.1 Glis glis
AGGGAGGGAGCGAGGGAGGGAGGGAGCGAGGGAGGGAGGGAGCGAGGGAGGGAGGGAGCAAGGGAGGGAGGGAGGGAACAAGGGAGCGAGGGAGGGAGGGAGGGAAGGAGAAGGGAAAGAAGGAACCATGAGGGAAGGCCTGAGCCAATCCTCTGAGGGGAAAACTGCTGAGCAAATCATAGAAGCCAATCTGGACTAACATATCTTGCCTAGAGTGTGTCCTACTGCTAGACTTTCTCTATGTTAGATCTTTTTTTTTTTTTTTGCAGTACTGGGGATTGAACGCAGGGGTGTTCTACCTCCGCGCTACGCCCCCGGCCCTATTTTTTATGCTTTATTTTGAAACCGGGTCTCACAAAGTTGCGGAGGGCCTCACTAAGGAGAGAGAGAGAGAGAGAGACAGGGAGAGAGAGAGAGAGAGATAGAGCTGAGGCTGGCCGCGAACCCGGATCCTCCAGTCTCTGCCTCCCAAAGTACTGGGATTACAAGCGTGCGCCACCACGCCCGGCTCTATGTTAAATCTTAAATACCTCTTTCACTTAAACAAGTTTGAAGCCGGGTGTGGTGGTGCACACCTGTAATCCCAGTACTTGGGAGACCGAGACAGGAGGATCACAGTTTCAAAGCCAGCCTCAGAAACTTAGTGAGGCTCGCAGCAACTTAGCAAGACCCTGTTTCCAAATAACAAATAAAATAGCACTAGGGATATAGCATAGAAGTAGAATGTCTCTGAGTTCAATCCCCACCACCACCACAAAAAAACAAAAAAGCTTGAAACTCTTTCTGGCTTTTTGCAGTCAGAAGCATCCTAACCAATAGACTAGGTAAATTAAAACATATATCTGAGAAGGCAAGTCCCTGAAAATCATGGTGAATCCTAAATGAGGCGGCGCGTTTTCTCAGTACTATACCCCACCACCCAGAAATCATAGGATCCTCTTGCCGTACTGCTGTGGAAACCACATCCTATACTAGTCAACGTTCCTCTATAATTCTGAAATAAACCCAGGAACTGAAACGTGACCTATTGTACCTCTTATAACCTTTAAGGAGCCTTACCAACATATCCTCTGGTCCCCAGTTTGCATCTATAAAATAACACTGATGATAATTGTCCAGATGATCTTCAGATTCCACCTAGTAAGTCCATTGGCCACTTCCAAAACCTCATCCATTCCTCTTCCACTCATCCCTTCTGTTTCCCTCACTCACCCTACAAAGAGTGGGGTCAGTCTGGAGGGAAGGAAAGGGATGAAAAGTAGATATGCTGGAGCTGCCCCACCTGAACAGGTTTTGCTCTGTGGATAGGCCAAAGGCTCTGACACTAGAAAACTCACTAACAGGGAAGTGTAATGCCCTCAGCCTCCAGCCCAGGCCTGGCAATACCTTACGGAATGGACAGTGGGCTCTAGTTCTTACTCTGTGTCCTGTCAGTCCTTTTTGCCTTTGGAACTCCATACATTCCATTCCAGGGCTCAAGATGGGGCTTTTCTGCCAGGTAGACACTGAGCCAGGTTCTGAGAGTGGGACCATTCCTGAGTAGATAGAGGATATCAGATCATGTTGTATGAGCCTCCTTCTCCCCAACACTACCACTGAACACCACTGGCCCCTGGTTAACAGTGAATGCAGAAGACAACCAGGAAAGAAATAAGAAATCAAACAAAATTGCATGGTGGAGCTTTAGAGGTACATAGAGGCCTCCTCCTCTCTGCCAAGGATAGGTAAAGCAATCATGTTTCTTTGACCACCAGGACTCCACAGCCAATCCCATCCTCTTCTGTACTAGTCTGTTTTGTGTTTCTATAACAAAATGCCACAGGCTAGATAATTTATAAGGAACAGAAATTTATTTTTTCCTGTTCTGAAGGCTAGAAAGCCTAAGATTGGGAGACGTGGAATCTGCCATGGGCCTTCTTGTTATATTATCCCATGAGAGAAAGCAAGAAGGAAGGGATGGGACAAAGGGGGAACAAACTCATTTGTTTATAAGAAACCTACTCTGGCAATAACATCATTAATCCATTCACTCCACCCTCATGGTCTAATCACCTCTGGTTAGGCCCCACCTCCCGACACTGTTGTACTGGGGATTAAGTTTCCAACACACAGTTTTGGGGGGATGCATTCAAACCATAGCACCGTGGGACAATATATAAAGATTTCAGATAAAGCGTTCAGATGCTTTATCTAAAAAATAAGGAGATTGGAAGAGAGAATCATCGAAGTCACTTCAGACCACGTATTCTTGGTTATGACGTATCCTAGAAAGGAATTCATGAGATTCCTGGGACTTAAGGTGTGAGCCAAGTAGCTTCTCTCTGGCCTCAATGTCTTCAGCTGTTCCTTAGATCCCCTATCTGTTCCTGGAGGGTTTATCCAGAAACAGAGAAGGGAGGAAATAATCACCTGCCTCATTTTCACATACTGAATAGCATGGAAGTATTTCCTGGTGTTTCTCTTTGATTTTCTCTCTCCCTCTGTCTCTCCCTCTCTCCCTCTCTCCCTCTCTCCCTCTCTCCCTCTCTCCCTCTCTCCCTCTCATCACTTCCCACCCCAGTCTTCCATGTTTCATCTCTAGTCTCAGCATTTTACAGATGTGGGTCCCTCTTTCCACAACTCTCTCCAATCAGAAAAGACAGCTCAACCCTTCAGAAATGATCCCAACCTGCAAAGAGCAATCTAGTGGTGGCCCTCTGGGGGTGTGTCGTTCACACGATCCTGATCCTTCCAGGTCTCCCACCCAAGAAGCAGCTACAGGGGTGCTAAGAGGGGCCTCCCAGTTTGGCTGCAGGTGATAGCATGGCCCTTGCCACCCTGGAAGTTCCCAGTCATGCCTTTCTGCCACCCGTGAGGAAGGGCAGCCAGAGGCAGCCAGCACTACCTGGCTCCTGGTCTGTCTTGGAATGCATGGGCAAGAGGGGTGGGATGGCCCACTGCTCTTCTTCCCATTCTCTGTCCTTCTCTCTTTTCAGCTTAGCAGACTAAAGTTCAAGTCAGGGTCAGGGAAAGGGGACTGCTCACGGGGTTTGGATTTCAGACACAGGAGGATCTGGAAGATGTTGCAGAGCCTCTCTATAAAGTCATCATGTATACAAAGCCTCTATATAAAGGCATCTTTTCTCATTTCCCTAATCATCACTTGCTGAGCACCTGCTATGTGCCAGGCTTCATGTCTTGGGGCTGGGGATATCAGCACAGGCCCTATGGAGCCCCCAGTGAAGGGACAGACACACTAATGATGACAAACATGCTACATATGGTTCATGGTATGTGTTCAGGGCCGTGAGAACTCTGGGGAGAGGACAGCAGCTGTGCAGAAATGCTCCAGGGCTGTGTGCCATTCACCGAAAAATTAGAAAGTATCCCTCTTCCATCTAGAAGCAGAACCAGCATATGTTTCAGACACTATTTCTAAAGCAATCCATCCTTTGTCCTAACTAGGGCCAAGCTTCTTGTCTTGTCTCTGGGAATGGACCCAACATACAGTTCTGCCTGATGTAGGGTCAGCCTGGAGCAATAATTGTCTCTATTCTTTTACTCAGCCACTCAATGAATGAACAGTGATTAAATGCCTACTATGTACCAATATATACTAGGTTTGCAGTTATATATGTTATTACTTGATTGTTGTCCCATAAGACTGAAAGTTTCATGAGGACAAGAGAACAGGTCTGATTTGCTCATCCTTATCCCTCACCCCTACAACCCCAGCACAGTGCTTGGCACAGGTAGGTTCTCAGAAAATATTTCTTGAATAAATGAAAGAAATTATTCAGCAGCTATGGATACTTACAGTAGAACTAGTAAATTTGTGATTATAGGCAGGAGTTGTCTCTGATTTTCTTCTACTTTCCCAACCATATAATAAGCAAAACAAAAATCTAGGTACATAGCAGACATGAATATGAGAAAATGAGATAGAACTAGGAAGTCCCTGGGGGGGGGGATCTAAGACATAAAATGACAGTACATGCTTAATTCTCTTCTTTTTTTTTTTTCATGATTTCTCCTCCTATCTCCACACCTAGTCCAGCCCAGGGCCTGTATTCATTAATCCTTGTCAAATTACATGAAGTTTGGTGAAGCATGTACAAAAGGAATTTAGGGGATAATCTCACTAAGAAGATGCCTGTACCTCAGTAGAGGGCTCTGCAATTTAACAGTTCAGCCAACCACTGGTAAAGAACTAGTCAATGAAGTTACCAGGAAATCAAAGATGAATCAGACATCTTTCTAAGGATAAAGTGAATTACACAAAATCACAAAGCTGAATGCTAAAACTCTAAGAAACGTGCAGAGGAGCATTAGGACTTAGAGGAGGGAAACCTGGCAGAGTCTATGAGGTTCTCATGGAGCAAGTAGCCTTCAGGTATGTCTTGATGTTTTTGTGCAGGCAAAGATGATGGGAAAGGCATTCTACATGGAAGTACGGACATGAGCCAATAAGAGAAATGTACAGTGAGCTTTTCCTTTCAGCTGGAACTCAGAGAACACACAGAGGACCCAGACGAGATGCTAATAATAACAACAAAAGGAGCTAATGGCTTTTGAGCTCTTACTATATGGCAGGTGGTCTTTGTTTAAACCTCACGACTCAGTAGTGGGTGATGTTACTGCTCCTATTTTATAAATGGGCGAAACTGAAGCACAAAGAAGTTAAATAACTTACCCAAGCTCTTCTCCCTTCTCAGTGGCAAAGCGAGGATTTGAGTTTAGACTATCAGAACCACCATGTCATAATTGCAGGGCCAAAAAAGTAGAAGACTGCATGCCAGACTGGAGAACTGGAACTTAATTTAATGTACCTTGGGATGAGACATGATCAGAGATATACGAAGATTAATCTAACAGCAGTTAGTAGAGTGGCTTGGAAGGAGAGAGCCCTGAAGCCGGGCCTTTGATGAGTAGGGAAGGAGGAGCGAACTATTTACTGCCCAATGCCCATCTCCTCCATAAAATTCCACTAAACCTTGGGGCCTTGGCAGATCTTAGAGGGGACATGGACTTAAATGGCCACATCAATATGCCATTTTGTGTCACTATAATGCAATCCTTGATGCTGGGTACTTTATGAAGAAAAGCACACAGTTCTGGAAGGCCTACGGCATGGCACTGGCATCGGCTCAGTCGGTGAAAACCTCATAGTAGATGATACTATAATGGCAAAAGTGCGTGTGAGAGGGAGAAGTCAAAGGGTGACACAGGAAACAAGTGGAGGAGGAGCCGGTCTTACTCTTTTTATAGCAACCTTGTCTCTCAGAAACTAACTCAGTGTCCCATGAAAACTACTTTACCCTCTTCCAAGGGCAGCACCCCACTCCTTTTTTTCCTGTGGTACTGGGGATTGAACCCAGGGGCATTCTACCTCTGAGTTCTACCCCCAGCCCTATTTTATTTTTTATTTTGAAATATCATCTCATTAAGTTGTGGAGGGCCTCACTAATTGCTGAGGCTGGCTGCAAACCTGTGATCCTCCTATCTCAGCCTCCCAGGTACTGGGATTACCAGCGTGCACCACCACACCTGGCTTCTCATCACCTCTTAACATCAACACACTGAGGATCAATCTTCCAACATGTAAACTTTGTGGGACAAAATCAAACTATAACCAAACAAGGCAGCCTTCTTATTCAAATCTCATACTTATTCATTGGTATGAATTTGAATATTCCCCTTAAATATATAACTTCTCTCCCCTCTTACTTAGGAATTTATTGCCCTGCTTTTCTGTTCAAAACATCTCGGTATCAAAAGCTCTTATAGCCAATGTGACTACTGATTAGGGCTGTGTTTCTCAAACTATGTTCCAAGGAATACTGGTCTTAGGAGATGCCGCCTCTACTCCCTACTCCCTAAAAAAGGATTGTATTTTAGTCAAATAAGTTTTGGAATCCCATGCACTATACTTACACCCCCTGTAAGAATTACCATGCACAGGTATATATTAAAATTCTCAGCCGGTCATGGTGGAGCACACCTGTAATCCCAATACTTGGAAGGCTGAGACAGGAGGACTATAGGTTCAAGAATAGCCTCAGCAATGTAGTGAGACTCTTAGCAACCTAGCAAGACCGTATTTCAAAGCCAAAAAGTAAAATAAAAAAGGTCTGGAGGTGTAGCTTGGAGGTAGAATGCCCCTGGATTTAATTCCCAGTACAAAAAAAAAAAAATCTCATAACTTGTGATAAAGAAACATGTTTAACCCAGTGTTTTCCAAGTGCTTTTAATGAGAAAACTGCATTCAGGAGGCACTTAGTAACAACCCAAGGCATAGTAGTGTGAAGAAAACTATTGGGAAATATTGCCTTAGGAAATTATTCCTCACATTCTCTTTCTTTGTTGTTTATATTAATTCCTAGGAGGAATAATAATGGTTCCTATTCACTTAACTCCAGGGTTTTTCCAAGCGCCTTTACAAATATCATCTCATAATATTTGAAATTTTGGCCCAACATATCTTTCAAATTCCATTTTTCCTTCTTTGAAGAAGAATCCCAAAAGATTACAATTAGTAGCTATTATCTCAGAAAGTTAATACCCAGGTCTATCTTTTTTTTTAAGATCAGAGAGTGAAATTTTCTACTACTTAAAAAGAGAGAGAGAAATCCTTTTCTCCTAACAGATTTTATCAATTTCTAAGAATTACTTAAAATGCACTGTGTAAATGTCAAAGATTAACACTTCTCAGCTCCCTTAAGAGGTTTACCTCCCAGACATTTATTCTGATACAAGCTACTTTCTGTTAAGTATTACTTTACAAGGAACACAATTTAAAGTAAAATGTTTTCAAAGAAAATTAGGGGTTTTTAATAGAGCATTTTAATGGATAAAAGACTTCCTCTCCCCCCCCAAAAAAAGTTTGCATTCAAACACAGAGAAAAACCAGAGAGCAACACTTAAAGAACATCCATAATGGTGGATCTCCGGCTGTAAGGGGGTTATTTGGGGAGGGGGGTATTTTCATTCCTCAGAGCACCGTACATAGGCAGTTACCCTCTGTGTCTGTCTCTCATGTTTGTTCTGATCAGTCTTACCTCTTCTCTTTCCTTCTGAATTCCTGGAATGCATGAACATTAAAATTCAAATTGATGTGAATCTTGGCTTTATCACTAACTCGCTGGGTAGTGTTTCTTTAACTTTATCTCAGTGTCTTTATCATTAATTATAAAATAACACTTTGATCACACTTTGTGGTTGAGAAAATACAGCTAGAACAAATGCAAGACACCTGGCACCCTGCCCAACACATAGCAGGTAGCCAGTAGGTGTAAGGGTAGAGACCTACATTTTCCTTGAGAAATTGTAGTCAAGAGAGACCACAAGTGGCCAGATGCTATGCTTGTGATTTCTACCCATTGTAAAAAAGTGGAGGAAGGCTTGTCTTCTATCCCCACAGAAACCCAGAAGACTCCAGAAGAGTCCAGAAGAGCCTCCAGAAGACTGTTGGCTCACTATTTTCACACCAAATCCTATTCCTTCCATAATGGCAGCTATTCTGGGTCCCATAATAGTGTGCCTAGCCCTTGGAAAGAGAGGTCCAGGAAGCCCTCATTACTTCTCCTTTGCAGCAGTGACCACAAAAACCAAGCTAGAGCGTGGGCACTGAGAGAGGATTAGTAGACTGGAATAGAGGAAAGGGACTGGGAAGCAAGCATGTTCTCAGCCAGAATGCCAAGTTCAGTAGCTAGAATAAAAACCATCCTAACCTCCGAGGACCACAGGTCACCATCTGGAAATGGAAAACCTCCACCAATAAATTGCCGCGCACCACAGTACCAATGGGTTTCAAAAGAAGCCAAACTGCATGAGCTCAGGCCTGATCTCTCCTTTTAACTGCTCTTTGAACAGAAAAAGACTTTTGACCCCAAATCATGACTGTGCATGTACCAGATCAGGGGAGGGGGTGCTGTGATGAGGATGGAGTGGCCCCTAACACCCCTCTTCAGCAGCTTGACACTCAGGGGAAGGAACAAACTCCACTGTTGCTATTTTGTTCCTCCTTGGCTTCCCAGAGGCTAGCAGCTCTGTGGGCACAGCTGGCAGATCAGGGGACACATGTACCCACCGTGGACCCTTTTACCCCTCCACCTCCACCACGCATCCACCAGCCTGGAGGAGGGAAGCCCTTCTCCCCTCTCTGTGCTCCCTGGGAATCTTGCACAGGTGATCTGCAGTGTCACCTGGGACCAGAGTGCTGATGAACTCCTGTCTGGCCTGCTGGGCTTTGCACGGTCCCTGAGTCTGGTCACCTCCGGTGCAACCAGAAAGCTGAAAGGCTGGTGTTGCAGACATGGGGACAATGGGCGCGCTGGACTGAAAGCATTCCAGTCTCCCACGTTCCGTCGGAAGGGTGTGTGGTGGGGAGGAAAGGTCATTAATGCAGACCGTTTATGTTTTCCCAAGCCAGCATTCCTCACAAACAGCTGTGTTTATACAAAACTAGAGGAGAGGGAGCCAGAGACAAGAGAAAGGACAGCGTCCTAGGGATGACATCATTCTGTCTTGTCTGCTTCGACTCCCACCACGGCGGGGAGAGGGGGCCTTGCAGCAGGCTGGTGAACGTGCTTGATGTAAGTACAGGCAGACTGCTTATACGTGGGTGTTTATTAGATATTTAATTTCCCTACTCTGCCCCCTCCCCATTCACTCCCAGAGCACCCTAATACATTTTGCAGAAGACTGTTTTCCCTGTCACAGCACCCCCTGAGGAAGGTTAGATTCAGGGGCTCATGTTCACTCCTTCTAATCTCTTTAACAAACCCCCCTCACAGAAGAAAAGCCTGACAGGAGGCAGAGTCATTAAAGTGAATTAAAATGCATCCAAGGAGAGATTAGCCCCGAAGCCATTCCCATATCAGACAAAGGCCCCTTTCACGAAGGCTCCAGCCCTGGGAGTCCGGTAAGCAGAGATTAGGGAACAAATTCTCAGAACCTAGAAGCGCTCTGTCTTTGGGAGACAGGCCAACACTTAACCTCCCCTGATTAGACCTCAAGGACCCAACCTCCGCATAAGCCTGGTTTGTGCTTCTTTAGGCTTAGCCTGCAAGGAAAGAGGTGAATGCAGCCCCCATGCTTTGTTGGGCCAGGCGTGTCCCTAACACAATCCAGATGTACAGGACTCTCACCTCTTCTGAACCCTTGCCAGAGGACATAATGTGACCATTTCCCAGCCTCCTGTGTCAGGGACTCGGGGAGGAGGTCCTCCCCCCAGGAGTCCAAGCACAATCCTACTTGAACTTCCTCTGCAGCAATCTTATTGAGCACCTACTTTGTGTTGGGCTAAGCATTGCATGATGTGGGTGCAGAGAGATGGGCAGCATAGGAGTCCTGTTGTCTAGGCATTTCCTGTCTGTTTGCGAAAGATAGATATGTTAGCGATGAATGCAACTAAATAAGCCATGGACCCAAGGAAGGGTGTCTGTACAGATGCAGAAAGGGCACCAAAGATGGTATGGTCAATTCCCCCTCTGGAAGGCTCAGGAAAATGTCATAGAAGAGGTGACACAGGAACTGAATCTTGGAAGAGGAGTAGACGTTCACCAGGTGGACTTGGGCTGGGAGTGGAGGAGTAGGGAAGAGGGTGGAACATTCCAGGCAGACGGTGTAGCATGACCAGAGGCATCAAAGCATGAAAGAGCATGTCACCCTGGGTGGCCTCCAAGGCGCTTCCCTGGAGGAGCAGGGCCTCCAGGGAGCAGCATCACAAGAGATGCACAAGCATGGATTATAGAGGGCATGGTGTGCTGACCAGAGGACCGGCAAGAAATATGTTTCAGAGTTCAGAACTGTGGAAGGATTATAAGCAAAGGGCTCACATGGTCCAGGATGCATTGTGGAAAATTTACTCTGGGAGAGGGGTCCGAGGCTAGAGGCAGAGAAAGTGGTTAAAAAATCATTTTGCGAATTCAGAGAAGAGTTGGTGGTGACCGGATGGAAGGTGGTGGCAGCACAGGTATTGGAGAAGATAAAGGTGTATATGACATATGAAACAGAGAAAAATGGAAGTCACTGGCCATATTTGGATATGGGTGGTAAGGGAAATGGGAGAATCTAGAGTGGCTTCAAGGCTTGGGGACTAGAGGGACTAGAGGGACTCTAGGGGACTAGAGTCATTCCCCTAAACAGGGTCTCAGAGGAAGGGAGCTGCTGGAGGGAAGGCACCTGCTACCTCTTAAGCATCTTCTTTAGCCTCTCAGCCACACCTCCTACTCCAGCCATGGCACCAGCTGCCAATTCTGTGCAGCTTCCACCAGTTTAAAGCAGATGCCACCTGGCTGCACCGTCAGCCTGCGCACACTCCCTGCAGCTTCTCACAGCAGGGCTTCTCCAGCTGCAGTGGCCCCTTGTGCCACACAGCACCCCTGGACTCACAAGTGCACTGTCCAGAAGCGCAGGGGAGTTAACGCCCAGTGGGGGACCAGGAGAAGCTGAGGCCTGGTGGAAAGCTGGGTCATCCAGTTGCCCGTGGCCAACTTGGTCATGAACTCATCTTTGTCTCGTTTTCCCTCTTCCTTTCCCTTTTTCTTCACTTCTCTTTGGGGTCATTTTCCCAAATAAAGCTATTCACACATGATAGTTAATTTTATGTCAGTTTGGTGGGCCCCTGGTGCCCCAATGTGTAGTCAAAGATTATTCTGGATGTTTCCATGAGGGTATTTTTGGATGGAATTAACATTTAAGTCCGTGGACTTTGAGTAAAGTAGATTGGCCTCCATAGTGAAGGTGGGCCTCATTTGATCAGTTGAAGGCCCAAATATATCAAAAAACTGACCTTCCCCAAGCCAAAGGGAACTCTGTAAGAGGTGGCATTCCCACTTAAACTGCAACATCAGCTCCTCTGGGTCTCCAGCCTGCTGACCTAACCTACAGATTTTGGACTTCTAGTCCTCTATTATCACATGAGTCAATCCCTTCTAATCTCTTTTTATATATTTACACACACACACAAGAACACAGAAACAGACATACACGGTTCTCTGGAGAACTGTGACTAGTACACTACATAAATCTTTGTCTTGGGTTTCTCTGTCTGAAGAATTCAGCCTGAGATAAGGAAATGGAGTTGAGTTTTTGCATTACTGTGGACATGAAGGTGAAGATGGAGATCCGACTGGAGGTACCCACAGGAGGGATGTGGATTTAGGATCCACTCACATGTCAATGGTACTTGAAGCCAGGAGAATAGATGGAGTGAAAACAAACCTGACATAGACCTTCCCAGGGCTCAAAGATCATTATGTAGATCCCTTATCCTTGTTCAAAAAAAATCAACTGGGTTTCTTTGTATGAACTTACTCAAATGTTTTGAGAGGAGAAAGGGAATCAAAGAAAATCTCATTAAATGAATAATAGTATCATTGTATCCATAAAGTAGGGGTGCATATATGGGTCTCACCAGGGTCATAATTTCAGCTTGAGATGTTGAGAAACAGCCTCACTTCCCCCCCATCTCCCTCCTGCTCTCGCACTGTCAGAAGCATGTATCCCTCCAGCATATAGCTCCCTGTCTGAGAAGGTTCTGGTAGCCCCCCTGCACCCTCTCCAACACATGCTCCAACACACGCACCACCCACACTTCTACGTCCAGTGCTCCACGGTCTGTGTCCACTTCAGTACCCCCACCCCTTCCACTCCCTTGCCTCTTCCGTCTTCATTTGCACCTACACAGGAAGATTCCAGAAGAGGCTGCAGATGTCAAAACTCAGAGAGAAGAGAAAGGCAGCAAGTAAACCAATGACAATTTAATAAAAAATCTTCCTTTTAAAAAAATGAAAAGCTATTTGTCTTTCATATTTTGCTTAGCTACTTCATCAGCCATCAGGGAAAACCCTTTTCTCTTTCAGTTCTTGGAGGAATCTCGACTCACTTTCATCTTTTAATTATTCATATTTATTTTAACATCTGCCCACATTCTGCAGCCTTCGACAGCTACATGTTGCTCATGCCTTAGGAAACACTGAGGACCTACGCTCCTAGGCCACGCATCCACCTGGCGATGTTCAGAGAGGAGGATAGCCATGTCTTCCAGTATTGTGGTCCATTCCCCGGGCCAGCCCTGGAATGTGTCCAGCATCAGGTCCAGGAATCCAGTGGCCTCTGACCTCTCCACCCAAAAGAGCTCACCTCCCCCATTCTTTTCTCCTTCGGTCCCTGTCTATTTCACTCACGCATCCTTTGCACAAAGGCATACGTGCATTTCTACTTGTGATCATTGGTTATCATCTGGCTCCTCTGCTAACCTGCCAGATCCTTCTGAGAAGGCATCTACTGCACCACAGCACCTGGCTCCCGGCACACCATGCAGCATGTAATAAATACTCAGTGGGTGCTGCTGAATGTGGACTCGCAAAGCAGCTGGACCAACAGTGTGAGGCATTAAATCTTACGACAGAATTAACAACCCTCAAGTTTTGGCTATTCTCTCACTTTGAGACTGAGAAATTCAAAATGGGCTGAAAAACATCCGAGTTATGAGGGCCACGAAGCCCTGGAACAAGTTGAAATAGAAGGAAAAGCACCGCTCTAAGAGCCAGGAAGTCTCCGTTCAAATACCAGCTGGGTTTTCTTCTTTCTTTTTTTTTTTATTTTTTTATGCATGGCCTTGGACAAGTATCCTATTTTCTCTAGGCCTTCATTTCCTATAAAATAAGGAAGTTACACCTGATTAGTACTTTTTTCCAAGGGTTTTTAGCAGTAGAATGTCATAATTTATAGAATTGATGAAAGGTAACTTTTTGCTGGCCTAAGACATTGAAGTTCAAATGTGTAATATTCACTTGATATTTAGATGAACAATGAGACATATGAGATTGTTTTGATGAATACAAAAAATATCAGATCCAACCCAGTGTGGTGGCGCACGCCTGTAATCCCAGTATTTGCGAGGCTGAGACAAGAGAATCACAGGTTTGAGACCAGACTCAGCAACTTAGCAAGACCCTCAGTAACTTAGTGAGACTCTGTTTCAAAATAAAATAGGGCTGGGTATATAGCTCAGAGGTAGAATGCCTCTGGGTTCAACCTCCAGTACCAAAATATACATACATATATAATATCAAATACACACACACACACAGATCCAGAAAAAGGCATAAAAGCTTACACCTTATGCTAAACTTACATAAACAGTCTCAAAAGTCAGATTCACACAGATAAACAGTTTCAGAATGGCTACTCCTCAGATCAACAGGTAGGATTTCCAAGTAAGTGCCTAAAAGAGATAACTTCTAAGGCAGAGAGACCAGTTGGTTGTTTGACAAGCTCATTTCTCCTTCTTCCTGGGCAGGACTACAGTTCCACACAGTTAGCTGTGGCCATGTGACATATTTCTAGCCAATAGCATGTAAGTGGACAGACGTGTACCTCATCCAAAGGACTTATGACATAGTCTTCCATGTTCTTTGCCCTTCTATCAGTTCAATGCAGAGGAACAGAGAGAACAAGTAAGTCCTGAGAGAGCAATGGTGGAACCATAGGATGGAAGGAGCCCAGGTCCCCACATTTTTGCTTAAAGGAGAGCCGCCGCCCAGCACTCCAGAACACCAATTTTAGGTTTTATTCTATTACTGTATTTGATCCACTGTGCAATTTTTAATAGCAGCTAACATTATCCTAATAACCTGACAACACAAGTTAATTTTTTAAAGTTCTCAAATGTATTAAATTGTGGTAGATAATACATGTTGTTTTTCCCGGTGCTTTAAAAATACTTCACATAGTTTTTAGAATGAAATGTGAATAAAATAAAGGTTTGTGCAATACCTGAAACTCCTTCATGAGGCCCCAGGTTTATATGAAACATATTTAAAAATCACTTGATGTTTTCAAAAATCCTTCCCAATTCCAACATTTTACTGTTGAATATTTTTTTCTAATTTTCCAAAGGAAAGTTGTACAAGGCTTTATCCAGAGGAAATAAACCTCTTTTGCCTTTGACATAAAACAAACAGCATCTAAGAAATGCTGAAAGACTCATGATATTTTCCGCATAACTGTTGTATATTTAGGGGATAGGGCTTCTGCCGAGAACTTCGTTTCTAGAATCTTATTTCTCTGAGATGTAAAAACGGTCCAAATTGTCTGTCAAGCAGTGATATAAGTTATCTGGAAGGTCCTTCAAAGCAAAGTCAAAGTTAAAGCAATTTTTATGTGTTCTACTTATATCCAAATGCATCAATAAATGGCACTTTGACGAATCTCAAACTTACTAATCAGAACAAAAACAGGAAGGCCATTTTCTTTTGCGATGGCCTTTCTTCAGGAACCACCATGCTGAGGAGCTGAGGCCACAGTGAGCCTGGCAGTGGACAGTCACAGCAGCAAACAGATGCCACACCCAGGCAAAGATCAGACACTCAACCAAACCAAAAGGAAGCCCAGCCCCATGCTAGAGGCCAGACTGCCACAGTACCCAACCTTGAAGGGGACAAGGGGAGGACAGCAATGTGGAAAGCCTCGACATAGGTCCAAGTTCCCCAGATTCTAAGTTAATGCTAATATATGCAGTGTTCACCTCTGGGGGAAGTACTATGTCAGCCATCTGCTGGGAAGTTGGGACCCTCAAGGAGCCTCCTAGCATCATCACCTGCCAAGCCTGGGAGCTTGGAAGGGAGGCATTACCCCAGGGGGTAAGGAAGTGCTTCAAATAGACTGGCTGCAGGCATTCCTGAGTTTGAATCCAGTGCTGCCATGTGACCACAGGCAAGTTATGTAACCGCCCTGACCCCAGTGGTGGCTTACAATCCAAAAATGGCAACGTGAGATGCACTTAGGGTCCAATCCAGAGCAAACCTGAAATCTCATGCTCAGACACAGGCCTTGGATTCCCACTCAGTCTCCTTTGCTCCATGATTCTGAAGCACCAGGCTAACTGTCCTACCTCCTAGAAAGAGGGGATGCTCTGTCTCTACAGACCAGAGACGGTGAAGCCTCTCCAGGTCTTTGCCCAAACTATGTAGCAGAAGGGCAGGAATTGTTTTTCCTTTTTCCTTTTGTTTTTCTTTTGTGAAACATTTGAGAAGCTTGAGGGAAACAATCTCTGCAAGCCCCTGTGAAGATGTAACTGTAGATGGTCTCCCAGCTGGGCCAGGCCTGCCAAGTGTCAGGCTGGAGACCACAGAGACAGGAGGCGTTCCACACAAAGGACACAAGGGTCTCTGGGAGTAGATGATCCGAGGTTGAACCAAAATCCACTTGTCATAGTCTGAATACTAAGACAGGCAAAACCAACTCCCAGTGCGTAAGGCCTCCCATCTCCCAGGCCAGGCTGGAGATGGCTCCTAGATGGAGAAAGAGTATAGCATGGCTCACATCCTTCCTCCGTTGCGTGGATGTGGCCTCTGCCAAGATATAAGAAGAAAATGTGGCATCGTTGGCAGTTTGGCTTTCTGACTGTCTCGCCAGTCTTTTCCATCCCATATCATCATGCCTAGGTCCCAAGGTCTGACATTAGAAAAAGAATAACTTCCTGCATTTTATTCCAGAGAGGTTACATCTATTTCTATTTCTCAAGACAGTCCTTTTACTAGACTCCGTTCATTTTCTCTACAGATTTGTTCCTTGACCTCAGCTTCTGGCTCAGTGGAGAATCTCAGATGCTACTACTACCATGACCTCATTCTCCAGAACTGCCACTCATCTGAGACTCCCCCCAGTGCAGGAGCTGGCTTATGGCATGGCCTCTAGCATTCCTGTGATGGTGTAAACCTCAGCAACTCAGTACCCAGTTCTAACCCACCCAGATTCATGGAGACTCTGGCTTTCCCAACAGCTGCCAAAAGAATAAATTCTGAATAATGAAAGGCAAGAGGCGAGATACCTTCCAAAAGGAAGGAGCCCACAGAAAGACTCATCTTTCTTCCTCCCTATTCTTCCAATGAACTGTCCCAAGATATTCCAAGACTTCCTTACATTTTCTCCAAAGATGCCTAAGTTACAAAACAATTCACTGTGTTTTTTCTTGTAAGGCCGTGGCCAACTCAGTAATATCCCACATGGCATTTTCTTTCTCTTCTTGCCTGCCTTGTCTTGTTTATCCCTCAGCCTTGCTGCTTTGGGATCGCACTGTTCAATAAACTGTTAGCGTGTTTGCCACCAGCTGTCTGTTCTCAAGAATCGAGCGTAAGACAGCCTTCACTGTGGACTCTCTCTCTCTCCAGCTAGAAGATTCATTTAAGCAGACTGCTCACCTCTACTCGCTTAGGTACTATATTTCCTCCCTCTTCAAATTATGCATCTCCCAAATGGAAGTGGGGTAGTAGACCTCTCCAGCAGTTCCACCAAATTCACTTTATTTTCATTTCATTTATTGTTGGTTTATACCTCGATTTTGGAGTTTCAGGATGCTCTGGGTCAATTTATCAAAAATAAAATGTAAATCCGTGTATGTCCCTTTCCCGGGATCTAGAGAGAAATAAAATTCTGTTTGCACCGATCCGGAGCAAGGACTGCAGCTCTGCAGCAAAGCAAACACAAACCAAGAGTTTCCCCTGACAGAGCTCCCCAGGGGGAGCATTTCCCTAAGTCTAATTCACGCAACAGTAGTTGTATGGGATTGGTAGATGTTCCAAAATTTAAAGAATTCTATTATCAAATATACATGGGTGCTCAAGACTAAACAAAATTAAATAGTTCCCATCACCCTACAGGATCTCAGAGACATTACTGTGGTCTAAGGTATAATGTTATCCTCCAGTAGCATTTTAGAATTTACTGGGGCACACCTTGTTCCCTGAGCATCCCATAGGATTGATGTTACACCAAATATTTAATGCCTGTGGTTACTGACAAGGCATAAATTCCAGAAGGATCAGCCCCCGGGAAGAAGTCATTCTACTCCTCAGACCAACTCTCAGAGTTTTGGAGCTCCTGTTGAAAATACCACCGCTGTGTTGAGTCACCCTTACTCTTTTGACCCCTGAAGAAAAGGTTAGAAGTCTACTCTCTGCTGAACTACAGAACTAATCAAAGATGAGGCTATCCATTAAGAACTAACTCTTGCTGGGCGTGGACATGCACGCCTGTAATCCCAGTACTTGGGAGGCTGAGACAGGAGAATTGCAGGTTAGAGGATAGCCTCAGCAATCTAGTGAGACCCTGTTTCAAAATTAAATTAAATTAAAAAGGGCTGGGTATGTAGCTAAGTGGTAGAATGCCCCTGGGTTCAATCCCCAGTACGGAAGGAGGAGGAGGTGAAGGATGAAGAGGAGGAGGAGGAGGAGGAGGAAAATCAGAGAGGAGAAGGAAAGAGAATGAGAGGAAGAGGCCTACTTTCTTCTTCCTGTTCTCCCCCCATCCACAGATTGATTTGTATTCGTGGTTCTTCTACTTCCTTCCCACATGATGCTGCAGCTCCTCCCCCATGGCCACTAATAACCAATGTCAAGCTAGCCATGGATGTGCCAGCAAAAGGAAGCACCAGATCGGACCTTCCTGGACTAGAAAGCCCTCACTTGCCCTCGCTCCCACCCAACTCCACTGAGATGGGCGTTAGGAAGGTTCAAGGCGTTCTGTTCTCCTCCCCACCCACCAGTTCCCTGGACTCACTTTTCTGCTCTAGGATTAATAAAGTGCAACCAGAAATTGTGCTGCTGTTAGCCCTGGGGGTTAAAGCTGCCATCACCACATAAACTCTCAGGAGTGAAGGCTTCAGTAAGCAAAGCAGGCTAATGACTCCCATCCCTCTGGTAATAAGCAGTGGAAATGAGCTGCGGGGGGAAGCCAGTGCCCCACATAAATCCATGTGTTAGCAAGCCTGCCTGTGGGAATAGCAGCAGCAGCATGCTGGGAGGAGGCTGAAACGTGGAGCCAGGAGCTGGGCATACAGTTGGGCAAGTGAGAAAGGGAAGGGTCTTTGGAGCCCCCCCCCCTTGTTTTGTGCAGGAAAAGACAGAAGTCCAGAGAAGCTGGCTTGCTAGCCCATGACCACACCATGAGTGGTGGTTGCATTAAGACTAGAACTGTGGGCTCATCTTCTGAGAGCAAAATCCAGGGCGGCTCAGCCAAGCAATTTTGGACAAAACTTCTCTCTGGGTCTCTCGTGTATTAGTGTGTATCACCGAAGTTTGGGAAGCCAGAGATGCCAACATAGGGTGGAAATTGCAGTGTGGCTATTTTTATCTTTTTATTTCTATGCCTCTGCTCCCCCCCCCCAAAGGCAGGGAGTGGATGGTACTAAAATGGAATGGAAAACGGAAAATCAAGTTAGCGTGCTGGCAGGAAATTTGGAAGACAAATTCTGTATTCTGTATTCTTCCATCGCAGTAGATAACTAAACCTGATTTAATAGTTTAATTACAGGAATAACTGTTGGAATGTAGAACAAAGAGAAAGGGAGGAGAAATAAAAGGCTCTTTGCACTCAATTCCTCCCTGGTCTAACTAAGCAAGGCATGGCTCCTGTCAGTACTCAGGGACCTACAGGTTCCTTTGGAAAAGAAGCCAGAACCCCTCTCTGAGCAACTAAGACCCTGACCCAAAAAAAGAGGAAAGGGTGTCCATTTTGTGGGCTTCGTGTTTTCATGTAAATTCTCACTTAGCTTATACATGGCATGGAGAACACAAAGGCAGGGTGTAACCCAACCCCAGCTGATGGGAAAGTTCTGCAGGACCCAGAGGAGTCCCTCAGAGCCCGGTGATCTGGAAAGCCTGCCTTGTCTTCTGAGGGTTTTCCAAGCCCAAACACACAGACTCAGCACACAGTGTTCTGAGAACAAGCCGAGCATGGAGGGAACTCCCCAGCCAGGGAAAGTGATAGCTCACAGCGAAGGAGGGTTCCGGGAGAGAGCCATTCCCAACATCAGTTCTTGTTTCCTTTCCTCCTGCGGGACTGGCAATCAGATGAGTCTCACATCTTAGGCTTTTAGAAAAACACAGCCAGACAAAATGGTTTCTGCCAATTCAGTATCCCCACACACAGTCCCCAGCCTGAGACTTGCAAGTGCTTCTTTGAGGAAGCACCACTGTTCAGGACCCCACATAACCCACACATCTGGCCAGAAGAAAGCAAGGTGCTCTCTATCAGAGGTGCCATCTACCTCTGTGTTTACACTCAGGAATGATTTGTTGGCAAACAAGATAGGCAGACCAACACCTCCCAGGATATTTGATCAACAAAAACTGATGCACGCTATCTATCAAACAGTCCCTCTTCTGCATGGGTATATGTTTATACATGGGTAGTTTTTTAACCCAGGATATGTGAGTCCTGCAAAGCTGATAGGCAAATCCCATGATGAAGTGCCACCAGGCATGTTGCACCACTTTGCCCACATGCCTTGGGTCCAAGAAAAGTCTATAAGAATAAGCCCCCACCACCACTCCTATCCTTTGGCATGTGCTTGGTTGTCAGAGTTGTCCAAACCCACACCAGCTTTTAGTAGGGAAAAGGTTAAGGCAGGTGGAACAAATCTGGGCGGTGCTGAAAGCCCGTTCTGACTGGGCACAGTCTCTGCTGCCTCACATTTTTCTGTTGAACAGGGACAGGTGACCCTAACCTTCAGCCTTCCCCTCTAGAGTCCCCCAAATTCCTCTTGGCCTGCTCGAGCTCTCCAGGCTCCACTCTGGCCACGAGCCAGCAGACGTCAATCAAGCCCTCCCTAGAAACCCTTGGGCTTTATTTGCTGCATGGGCAAAGGAAGCTGGCCAGAGCTAGAGGAAGAATAAGGCCCTTTCCTCATCTACATGACTCCAAGTCTGAGTCACCAGCCCACCTTCAGCCAGAAACTAAAGAAAGGGAGGACTTGGATGTGGGGTTATGATCCAGACTCCTGGAATGAAGATGTCTCTTCTTCAGAGGCATAGCAGTGATTGGCGGAGAGAAAAATCCCAAACTGTACAAGTTTCTCAGCATTCTTCCTGGCAGTCTAGAACATATTTTGAATTACTCTTGGGAAATGTAGTGAAGAACACAGAGTTCACACCCCAGAGCCAAGTGGTGATGTGCTGCACCCACCTCACGTGAAATCCACCATCCCTTAGACCGAAGAGGCTCACAAAGACAGATAATTAATCACCCCTGCAGGCCTGGTGACCCCAGGCGGATTCCAGTGGAGATCCCTGGCCCCCAAGCCTCATGCCTCAGCGCAAAAGTCACAAACCCGAGTTTCCGAGTGCTGGAGACAACTCAGGAACTATATGGATTCCCTGCTAGGGCTCCTGATTGCGGCCATGCCTTGAAGTTATCCAGGAAATTTATTTATGGTCATTTTGAAATGCCTAAGAATTTGATAACTTGAATCCATTATCCTTGGGGAAAACCTCCAAAACATCTAAACCCCTGCCACTGCTACCAAACCACCCCTTTGCCTACCCCCTATTACCAGAGAATGAACTTCAAACTCCAGGCACTTCATTGAAAGCCCTTTGTGATCTCTACCCACTCTACTATCCTAAACTCAGTTCCCATTGCACCTATCCGTGTACTCAGTGCCATAGCCTCACCAATCTGGTCATTAGTCCCCAAGCACACTCTGCACTTGGGCTCAGGCTGTCTTCCTCCTCATCTTCTATGTCAGCACCACTACCCACCTGCTCTACTTCTCACTATGGGGCATGCCCCATGAAGCATTCTACTCTAAGTCAGAATTAACAGCTCTTCATTTGTATCACCATTGAAGGAAACATGAACTCAGAGGGCAAGTCAGAGCAAAGGTTCATGCATTAATTTCTTCATAAACATCTACTGAGCTGCTAGAATATGCCAAGCCCCTAGCCCTTTGCTAAAGACTGTCATTCTACAAAATTGACTAAGACATGGTGGGACCTTGCAGCTGCCCAGAGTCTAACAAAACAGTCAGATAAAACAACATGAGCCACAGTAGAACATCATGATTGCTCTAATGGACTTGCAAATACCATGCTGGGGCAGAGAGGGCACCGGTACAGACGAGGCATGTGCTCCACAAACAAGCTAATTCAGACCCCAGGGTTGTTAAAGAAATATCAGCAACCACAGAGAAGGGCCTGGGGAATTATATAACTGTTTTGTGGCAAGAATAGACCTTGTTAGAGACAAGATCAGCAGTGGCTCAGACTCTATTGCTCCAGAAAGGTCTCAGGGGTGCTCACAGCACCATTCTCAGATGAAATCAGCAAAGCCTTCTCAGATGAAATCAGACTGGGCCTTCTTCAGAGTATAGGGGGAACATGTCATGGAATTTAAGAGCCTACTTCCAAGTTCAACCCAACCCGGTTGCATCCAACAAACAAGTCCTGAGCCCTATTGAGTGGTCCTATGGCATCGTCTCCCTCCAGCAAACCAAGCCCAAGCCTTGACGGCTGAACCCCAATTCCGGAAATCAATAGCTGTTCCCATGAGGATTTGGAGCCCCCTGCACATACCTTTCTGCCATCTCAATTTCCCCCACCTGATTGTCATCTCCAAGAAGACAGGGGCCGCATGGGTCTGGTCCATTGGCTTTCAGAGTTTCATTCCTGAACTCCAAATTTAAATGAACTCTTACTTGGAAGCACAAGTAAGCAAAAAGGCAAAACAAAGCTGTTTTGAGAGGGCCAGAGGTGTATTCGTTTCCTATTGCTGCTATAACAAATCACCACAAATGCAGTGGCTTAAAACAGCATTAATTTATAATCTTACAGCCCTGGAGGTTAGAAGTCCAACACGGGCCTCACTAGGCTCAAATCAAAGTGTCGACAGGGCTCTGTTCCTTCCTGAAGGCTCTAGGGGAGATCCGTTTCCTTTTCTATCTTCTAGAGGCTAACCACATTGCTTGGCTTATGGCCCCTTTCTTCATCTTCAAGGTCAGCAACATTGCATCTCTCTGACCATTCTTCCATAGGCACCCCCCCTCTCTCTCCTCTCTCTCTCTCTTTCTCTCTTTCTCTCTCATATTCCTTTTCTGCCTCTCTTCTATTTTTAAGAACTGTTGTGATTACACTAAACCCACTTCCCTATTTTAATATCAGCTGAGTAGCAAACTTTTTTTATTATTATTCTCCTGTACTACTAGGGATTGAACTCAGGGACATTCTCCCTCTGAGCTATATCTCAGCCCTTTTTATATTTTATTTTTTTATTCTTGAAACAGGGTCTAAATTGCTGAGAGTCTAAGTTGCCGAGACTGACCTTGAACCTGTGATCCTCCTGTCTCAGCCTCCCAAGTACTGGGATTACAGGTGTGTGCCACCACACCCAGCTAATTAACAACTTTAGTTCCCCCTTGCCATGTAACCTGACATAATCACAGGTTTCAGGGCTCAGGGTGTTACATGGAGAGGAGGGAACTATTATTCTGCTTACAACAAGGTCCAATCCATCCTAGCCCCAGTGTTTTGAAATGCACAGAATATGAAACAGCTGAAATTGCAACCATGATGGATAATCCCTTGTGCACAGCCTGCACAGAGATCAAACCTGGTTCTTGGTTCTTCTACCCATTTGACAGCAAGAAACAGCTACCAGTTGCTTCCTCCAGCCACACCTCCTACCACATCCTTTCCTTTAAGATTGCCTTCCCAGGAGTGTAGAGTAGTATGAGCAGAAGAACCTGGTGGAAGTGGGATGGAAATTCACGGGGAACTGGGAACTTCAGGGAGTAAAGGCCCATGGGAGAAGGCACATTGCGAGTAGGATGTCTTTGCCTCTAGTATTCCTTTCTCCTTACATTCAAGCTAAGGGCTGTTTGAAGACCGGGTCTGTTGTATTCATTTCTGGATTCCCTTCCATTCCCTTTCCCTTTCCCATGGAAGCAGGCTTACTACAGGGCAAGGCAGGATAGAACTGTCAAAGAATTATTAATCCCTTTGGGAGCAGCCCTTAACCAGTAATAGTTAGGAGCCAATGGGTAATACTCTAGCCTCTTTGCCCCTCAGTGGGATAATTCCAAGGCATGGTCTACACAGTCACACAGTTGATCCCCGCAATCTTAGTCACTCGTGCAACTGGGGTGCCCAGCTTATCCCAGTTTGCACTGGATTGTCTGCAGTCATCACTGGAAGTCCCACAATGCCAAGAACCTCTCAGTCCCTGGCATATGGGACGGTTGGTCATCCTGAACATAATCTACTCACTAGCACAGCTATCTTCCTCCTCTTCCCCATCTCACTGTCCCACTATCCATGGTGGCCCCTGGTATCACCCCCAAATAAATTATTTTTGCCCCAATTTGCATCTCAGGGTATGCTTCTGGGAGCACCCTGACTAACCCAAGCCCTGTGGCAACGGGCAGGGCTAGATCACTATGACCACACATGTCCCGCACCCTGAAACTCCAGGGGGAGCCATTCACATAAATGCTGGTGAGAACAATCTCCCTAATGGGGCACATGGCAGGCCCTACTAACAGCTGGACTCTCTGTCAGTTTGTTCTAGGATGAAATTCTCCTTTCCCCACCTCCCACCACATGGAAGGAATAGGCACACATTATGGGATAAAATCTTCCCATAAAGACAGAACAGGTTTAATTCTCTCCTACCCTCCTCCTCCTCCTCACCCCAGCGCTGCCCTGCCCTTTTCCAGATGTTCCCATTTAGTCATGGTGGGAGCCGAGCAGCGGATGAACAGCATGACTTTGCCTGAACACCCTTCACAATCGATTGAGCTGTGGCAGCTGGGCTTGCCCCCAGATGGGGAGAGCTCTGTGCAGACGGCGATTATGCTTGGGAAACCATGGGAAACCAGAGAGCCTCGGGGACCAGGCAGCAATGGCCGGCGCCTCCGTGATTCTCACTCAACTTCAATTAGCAGTCCTGAAAATTAGGAAGAGCTCTCCGAGCTTTGACATGCCTCCCATAAGCACCAGTTTGGCCTCACCTGGGGAGAGAGCGTGCCCCAGGGATGGGAAGCAGCCCTAGCAGTGGACATCTGGACGCCCCTAATGAGGCCAGCCCAGGATGGGAGCTCAGCTAATTGCTCAAATCAGCCGTGATGTCTGGCCTCCAGCTGCCATGTCTGGCAGCACCATTTGGATGTCTTGAGTTTACTGTAAGGCTGGGACTGAGAGACCCTTAGGAATGGAGACTGTCAGCTGGGATTCATGCTGAAGCAATTAAGGGGACATTTGTTGCAGGTGAAGAATGGTGAGATAGTAAAATAAAAACATCACAGCTTGCTGTCATCTTACCAGGAAATCCATAGTCCCCAGCCAAGACGGCCATTCCAGGA
>PVJS01015964.1:0-38137 GCA_004027185.1 Glis glis
GTGAGGCCCTCCACAACTTAGTGAGACCCTGTTTCAAAATAAAGAATAAAAAATAGGACTGGGGGGATAGCTCGGAGGTAGAATGCCCCTGGGTTCAATCCCCGGTACCACACACACACACACACACACACACACACACACACACACACAAAAGAACCCCTATAAACCTTGATACAGATCTCCCCTTTATTGGCTGCTTATAGCACTGCTGTTGACCTTACCCCACCTCCATGGCTTACCTCACTCCACTGTCCACTGCTGGCTACAAATAGGGTCTGTCTTCATGGGCACCAGCATGAGGTGTGGTAAGAATGCCTGGGAGGAGGAGTAGAAGAGAGGAAACTGCTTCAAAGGTGACAAGTTTTCTTATGCCTTCATAGGTATGGAGTAGAATTATTTAAAGTATTAAGGATAGGAGGAAGACCCGAGTATAGGAAGTGGAAGCATTTCTTGATGGCAGTGGAAAGGGTCACAAACATGCCAGTCCCTGAGCCCTTGAATGAAAAATGAGGTTATGATTTGGGCTTGAGCCCAGAATGAAAGAATATACCTGGGGTTTTATCACAATAGCAACAGAAGGATAAGAGAACAAAATGTCACTTTAATTCTTCTAAGGATTTGCCAATCCATATCTCTTGGTCATTTGAGTAAAGCCACCACTTCTTCCCCTAAGCCCAGCAGGGAGAGTTATTATCATTTGGCCATGATTTTTCTTGTTCTGGTTCCTTAATCAAATGCTGGTATGTATGTTAAGAGGAGACGGAGAAGCTGAGAAACAGCTGGGGGTGGTGGCACATGCCTGTGAGGCTGTGAGGCAGTGAGGCAGAGACGCAGCCAATCATACCAATTTAGCAAGGCTCTCAGCAACTTAGTGAGACCCTGTTTCAAAATAAAAAATAAAATAGAGCTGGGGGTGTAGCTCAGAGGCAGAATGTCCCTGAGTTCAATCTCCAGTACCAAAAAAACGTTGTTCAGAAACAGGTGTTCTTGGAGGGCATCTACCAGAAGCCATGTGATATCTTCTACCTAGACCCCAGCCCATATAGAAGGAACATTGCTCGGCTATCTATCTCATTCCTTTTTTTTTTTCATCCACTTTCTTTACCTTTTTAAAAAATATTTTTCAGTGTCTCCTTCCCTTTTCTTCAGTTTCCCTTTTCCTGTATATCTCATCTTTCCTTTTCCTCTTATGTCTTGCATATCAGAAAATTTTAATAGAATGGGGCTTCTTACTGTTAAGACCTCAAAAATGACAGTCAGCCCGAGTGTCTGTCAGTGCTGTGTTCCTGGGAAACTTGCTTGCTCCTACATTGTGATTAGGACTGAGGACAAAGAAAGATGTAACTTTAGTTCACACTTCTTGATCCTCTTTATAAGAAAACCATTAGATAACAGACAGAATAGTGCTAGAGGAGATAAGTTCGTGCTTTGTTTTTTTGTTTTTGAACCCATGTGGTAGTTTTTGTGTTGTGTTTATGTGACACAGTACCAATAAGTACAAGGTCACTCGTAGACAGTGAGTGTGGTAAGTGGTAAGCTTTTAGATCCTGCTGCAGATAATCAAGTGTTGACTGTATGCATAATGGCAATTGAGCGAAATAAAAGGGTGCCAGGTAATGTCCTAAATGTGAGACGTTTGATATATAGCCATGTATTTTCAATGTATGGATTATTGCATAATGTTTTATTTGTTCTTACAGCCAAGTGTCAAAGCAGTGGCAATAATCTGCCAAGTAAAACATTTCAGTTTTTTGCTTAAAGTCGTTTTCTTTTGATGTGAACATTTCTGAATTTGCAGTGATAGCTATTTTCTGTGGAGAAAATGTAAGACTCTTGTATCCATGGACGAGTAGAAGAAAGGCGCATTAGAATTTTTTAAGGGACTCTCTTTTCAGGTTGCTGGTAAACTCCTTGCAATTGAATAATGAATGTATTTAACTCTTTTGTAGGCGTCCTCTGGTATTACGATTCCAAAACCCCCAAAGCCACCAGATAAGCCGCTGATGCCCTACATGAGGTACAGCAGAAAGGTAGGCGCCCGGAACTGGGGGATGAGGGGCACCACCTCTGCTTGTCAGCCTTACAAGCAGCTTCAGCCTGGCTTCACTCGCTTTTCTCTGCATATTCAGAGGAAGCGTAAAAAAATTGTAGTTTTAAAGAGATTCGTTCTGATTTCAAAATTTCGGAACTAAAATCCAATGAGAGGAATATGATTAAATATACTGTTAAAATCCTTAAGACTGAATGTTCTGTAACCATGAAAGTAATGTCTTTTGGAGAATATTGAGTGACATGAGAAAAAAATACTGAGTGAATAAAGGAATATAAGACCGTATGTATTAAGATCTTATTTTTATAAATATAGTAGCAATTACATATTAGTTTGAAGGGGGAAAATGCCTGGAAAACAATGGTTACCTTAAGCAATAAGCTTATACTAATTTTTATTTTCTACATATTTTCTCAAACTTACCAACTCTTTTTGATGGACCAGTATTTTACTTAGAAATATAGCCAATATTTTTATTAAAAAGAAGGACATTTTAAACCGGGCATTGTGGCACATATTTGTAATCCCAGTTCTTGGGAGGCTGAGACAGAAGGATCGCAAGTTCACAGCTAGCCTCAGCTACTTAGTGAGGCCTCTGCAACTTAGGGAGACCCCGTTTCAAAACAAGGAATAAAAACTAGGGCTGGGGGTGTAGCTCAGAGGTAGAATGCCCCTGGGTTCCATCCCCAGTTCCACAAAAAAAGGGGGTCAATTTTAGCCACTATTTAGAACTTTTTAATTTTTGGTCATAGTCACTATATATGTTTATGACAATATATCATGTATTATAATTTGCATCGTATTATGCAAACTAACCACTTTCCTTCTAAATTCACGTAAACTTTTAGAGACATAGACTAGCTCATCTTAAGTACCTACAGTGATTGGAGATGTTCTTGGCCTAACAAATTGAAGTATTTATGAGTGAGGTGACATGATGTCTGAGATCTGCCTTAAAATAATCCAGCAGAGCCAGCCGTGGTGGCATGTGCCTATGGTCCTAGCTACTCAGAAGGCTGAAGGTGGAGGATTGCTTGAGCCTCAGAGTTCAAGGCCAGCCTGGTCAATATAGCAAGACCCCCATCTCATAAATAAATGATCAGTCGGTCAATTCAGGAATCCATCAGGGTAAAGATAATGAGATTAGCTAGCTGTTGGTAATGGTTGAAGCAGGCTAATGAGTACATAGGAATCTGGTGCTATCCTCTCTGCTTTTGTTGATGTTTAAAATTTTCCATATTTAAAAGTATTTTTAAATATCTATATATTTAGGCATTAATATTGAAATTTTAACTGTTTCCTCTTTAAGGTCTGGGACCAAGTAAAGGCTTCCAACCCTGACCTAAAGTTGTGGGAGATTGGCAAGATTATTGGTGGCATGTGGCGAGATCTCACTGATGAAGAAAAACAAGAATATTTAAATGAATACGAAGCAGAAAAGGTAAGGGGGGACTTCAGTGGGATGGATATGATATAAAGTGCATCAGCCATGGCTTATTATTTATAAAAGAAGCATAAGACTTGACCAGAAAGCTGAAGCAGCACTGAGGCTGTCTGCCTGGGTCCAGTCACCTTCTTTCTCTAGACCTCAGATTCCTTGTCTGTCAATAAGAGATAACTATAACACTCTGCCTATGTGATGTCTTTTGATAGTCAAATGAGATAACATAGGTGTACACTAACCTGCAAATGCTAATTACAAACCAAAAAACCTTTAAATTTCAGATAGAGTACAATGAATCTATGAAGGCCTATCATAATTCCCCCGCATACCTTGCTTACATCAATGCAAAAAGTCGTGCAGAAGCTGCGTTAGAGGAAGAAAGTCGACAGAGACAGTCTCGCATGGAGAAAGGAGAACCTTACATGAGCATTCAGCCTGCTGAAGATCCAGATGGTAAGAAAAAAAGTAGAATTTTGTTTATGATTTCTCTGAGTTAAAATATGAGCTGGGATGTAGCTCAGTGGTAGAACGCTTGCCTAGAATTCATGAGGCCCTGGGTTCAATCCCCAGCACTGCAATATATATATGTTGCAATATACATACACATATATTTATATATATATATATCTTTTTTTTGTGGTACTGGGGATTAAACCCAGGGATATTCTACCTCTGAGCTACACCCCCAGCCCTAGTTTTTAGTCTTTATTTTGAAACAGGGTCTCACTAAGTTGCCAAGGGCCTCACTAAGTAGCTAAGGCTGGCTGTGGACCTGTGAACCTCCTGTCTCAGCCTCCCAAGTACTAGGATTACAAGTGTGTGTCACCATGCCCGGCTATATATATCTTAAGTGTGAGTTTTTATTTCTTAAATGGAAAAGGATAATTTAAATTCCATTTCAATATCTTGATTATTTTGAATAAAATTTTAATGCAAATTTCCCACAAGAAAAAGTAATACTCTTTTCAGAACAGAAAATGGTAAAAAAAAAAACTGCATCTATTATTTGTCAAAATCTTTGTACTAACCCAGGCGCATGCCTGTAGTCACAGAACTTGTGGGGCTGAGACAGGAGGATTGCAGGTTTGAGGCCAGCCTTAGCAACTTAGTGAGACTCTGTTTCAAAATGAAAAGTTAAAAGGGCTAAAGGTATAGCTGAGATAGTGCCCTCTCCCTCTCCCCCACCCCCCAGGTTCACTCCCCTGTGCCTTGGGAAAAAAACATACTCAGAACCCATGCTTGAGTTTGAGGTGTTTGAGTCACAATTGGGATTTTTGCCTCCATTTCTTTGAAAAAGCTAAATGCCTTCTAGTTAAACCTAACATTCTTACTGATTCACTAAGTTTGCTCTCAAGAGAGAAAGTTAATGAGTGGGTAGAAGCATTATGAAATCTTTCTAGTTAATTCTGCCATCCAACAAGAATTTACAAATACTGCTGATAAGACCACTCAAGGGGACACACCCATACAAATTTTATGCATACATACAAATGGCAGAACTTGCTAATTGGGATTCCATGAATAGTGTGCAGAATGCTCTCCTGGTCCTCTGCAGCCAGGCAGGGTCTAAAGCTGCAAGGACCCCCAGATAGCCACCTTCAGTTAGGAGAACACCCAGCCACAGATCTAGCGTGCTGTATGAATATTAATGTTTTCTCTGTGTGCTGCTGTGATATGGAAAAGGTTGGAAGCTCGAAGCTCTAGCTGTAAGCCACAAAAACATGAAGAAAGTAACTTACGATCTCATTTTAAAGTAGCAGTAACAGAAAGGAAGTTGGTAAGAACTTTAAAGAAGATACCAAGTAGGTAGGAAACAGTAGTGTCACCTTAAAGACATGAATAAATTACACTCAAAAGGAGAGAAAAGCCAGGCACGGTGGTGCACACCTGTTACCCCAATAGTTGGGAGGCTGAGACAGGAGGATTGCAGGTTCAAGGACAACCTCAGCAACTTAGTGAGGCTCTATTTTAAAAATAAAAAGGGCTGGGGGTGTACCTCAAATGTAGAATGCCTCTGGGTTCAACTCTCAGTACCTAATCATCATCATCATCATCATCACAGCACTTGGGAGGAACGCAGGTTCAGGACAGCTTCAACAAGTAGTGAGACTCTCATCAACCTAGCGAGACCCTGTTTGAAAATAAAAATAAAAAATGGGGCTGGGGCTGGGGCTGCAGCTTGGAGGTTGAATGCCCCTGAATTCAATCCCCAGTACCACAAAAAAAAAGGAAAGGAAAAAAGAAATGAGATTGTAAAAGAATGGACTGAGATATTGACAGATGTTCTTAAAACATAGACAATAGAATATAAGAGTATAAAGAATTGAATGTGGAACAGAAATAATATTGTTCAGCAGAATCAGCAGCACTGAAGACTGTGTACATGAAAAGCAAGGGCTAACAACAAAGAAGTTGTAATTAGAAAATAAAGGCTTTCTTGAAAGACGACACCATAAAGTTGAGAAGAACTAAAGAGATTCACTCAGAAACAGTCTCAAATTTCCACCTGTTGTGTTTTTAAGAGAGGCTCTTAAATCAGCTAGTAATATAGAGCATAATAATTAAGATGTCAATGTAAGAATGACATTAGACCTTGAACTTCATCCCTCAGGAGGACTTAGGAAGGTAGAAATGTACATAAAACCAGCCAGGCATGGTGGGCATGCCTGTCCAGTACTTGGGAGGCTGAGCCAGGAGAATTGCAGGTTGAAGACCAGCCTCAGCAACTTAGTGAGACTCTCATCAACCTAGTGAGACCATGTTTCAAAACAAAAAATAAAAAGGGATGGGCATATAGCTTGGAGGTAGACTGCCCCTGGGTTCAATCCCCAATACCACACACACAAAAAAAAAGAATATACATAAAACCAAGAGACAGGTGGCACCTTTGGTGGGACACTTAAGATGGTTAAATGGGAGCCGGGTGTGGTGGTGCACACTTGTAATCCCAGTACTTGGGAGGCTGAGACCAGAGGATCCGAGTTCACAGCCAGCCTCAGCTACTTAGGCCCTCCGCAACTTAGTGAGCCCTGTTTCAAAATAAAGAATTAAAAATAGGGCTGGGGGTGTAGCCCGGAGGTAGAATGCCCCTGGGTTCAATCCTCGGTACCGCAAAAAAAAAAAAAAAAAGATGGTTAAATGGTTCATAGACAGACTTTGTTTTAATATGTTTTTCCTAAAGGAAAGCTCTTTATTTTTTAAGTGAGTTAATTTAAAAGAAAATATTTAGTAGGTAATAGTATAGGTTGTTCCCAGCTGTGTGAAAAAACTGTTGTGATAGAGCAAAGGCTGAGATTAAGAAAACACTGTTGTACAGAAGGATCACAGATTCAAGGACAACCTCAACAACTTAGTGAGACCCTGTTTCAAAATAAAAAATGGAGCTGGGGATGTAGCATGGAGGTAGAATGACCCTGGGTTTGATCTGCAGAACCAAAAAATAGAAAAGAAAACAATGTTGTGTAACTATTAAAAATAAGCATATAAGCCAGGCATGGTGGCTCACGCTTGTAATCCCAGTACTTGGCTGAGACAGGAGGATCACAGGTTCGCAGCCAGCCTCAGCTACTTAGTGAAACCCTGTTTCAAAATAAAGAATAAAAAATAGGGCTGGGGGTGTAGCTCGGAGGTAGAATGACTCTGGGTTCAATCCCCAGTACCACACACACACACACACACACACACACACAAAGCATATAAGCCAGACCCATAATGTATGTATCTGAACTTGGGTAACATTGGTATACATGGACAGTTATGTGCATGTGTAAATTGGCAAAAATTAGAAGTAAATTTGGAATCAAATATTTATTTTTTCCTATAAAGTTTCTTCAGTCCTTTATTGTTTTTGTGTGTTTGTTGTGGTACTGGGGATTGAACCCAGGGGTACTCTTCCACTGGGCTATATCCCCAACTCTTTTTTTAACTTGAGACAGGGTCTCACTAAGTTCCCAGGCTGTCCTCAAACTTGTGATCCTCCTGCCTCAGTGTCCCCAGTAGCTGGGATTATAGGCATGGGCCACCACACCCAGCCTTCATGATTTTTTAAACTAAAAAAAATGTAGATGTTTGGGAAACCACTAGAGAGGATTTTTCTCTTCAGTGATAAGTTAATTTTACAAATGGTCATTTTCATTAATTTTAAAGCGCTACGGCAACAAAGACACTGCACACAGCCCATGTGTTATTCACCAGTTGTTAAATGCCTTAAATTACTACCAAGAAAGTGAAACATTCAGCAGAATTTTAGTTACTGCCATCAAGTGCAGCCTTCATGTTGGTTTTAGAACCTAAAGAGACATGGCCCTGTTTCATTGTGTTTCATCCAAACCCTTCTTAGACATCTCTGGTTTTACCAAGTGTCTGCCCAGTGCTCCTGTCATGTTGGTCAGGCCCACTTGCTAGGCCAGTGAGGGCCACAGTTCCTTGGTATTCAGTGTTAACATTGTGATACTTTCCTGTTGATGGTTACTGATGACCTAACTTCCAGAACATCTCATTCATCCCAGATTATGATGATGGCTTTTCAATGAAGCATACAGCCACCGCCCGCTTCCAGAGAAACCACCGCCTCATCAGTGAAATCCTTAGTGAGAGCGTGGTGCCAGACGTCCGGTCTGTTGTCACAACAGCTAGAATGCAGGTCCTTAAGCGACAGGTCCAGTCCTTAATGGTTCATCAGGTAAGATCATAAAACATTCATTATAATAAGATGAGCCTATGCTACAAATCCCAGGCAACACGATTCTTACACCATGCATAAATATACCTATGAAATATTTAACTCTAACCTGTTATGATTTGGGAGCAAGGTTTAAGGGAGTGAACTGCTCCTAGAGGTTTGATAATGTTGTCATTAAAAACTGTAACAGGCCGGGCATGGTGGCGCACACTTGTAATCCCAGTACTTTGGGAAGCGGAAACCGGAGGATCCAGGTTCACGGCCAGCCTCAGCTCGCTTGCTCTCTCTCTCACTCTCTCTCTCTCCCTGTCTCTCTCTCTCTCTCTCTCTCTCTCTCTCTCTCTCTCTCTCTCTACTTAGTGAGGCCCTCCGCAACTTAGTGAGACCCTGTTTCAAAATAAAGTATAAAAAAATAGGGCCGGGGGTGTAGCGCGGAGGTAGAACGCCCCTGGGTTCAATCCCCGGTACCGCAAAAAAACTGTAACAAAGGTGGTGCACACCTATAATCCCAGCTACTCGGGGAGGCTGAGGCAGGAAGATTGCAAGTAGGCCAGCCTGGAGAACTTAGTGAGACCCTGCCTCAAAAATAAAAGAGGGCTGGGGATGCAGCTCAGTGGTAGAGTACCCCCAGATTCAATCCCCAACATCAAAAATAACAATAATAAAACCGTAACAAAACCTTGTAATGGAGCTGGGTATGGTGGTGCATGCCTATAATCCCAGAACTTGGGAGGCTGATACAGGAGGATCACAGGTTCAAGGCCAGCCTCAGAAACTTAGTGAGACCCTGTTCCAGAATAAAAAAGACTGAGGTGTATCTTGGAGTTATAATGCCCCTAGGTTAGGTCCCCAGTACCAAAAAAAGAAACAAAAAAATCTTGTAATTGAAAGTAATATCTGCTAAGAAATATATGTGCACTTAAGAACTTTGAGGCAACCTGTCCACCTTTATTGCTTTACTAAAGACTTTTTTCCAGAGCAGGCTTGAAAAAGTATTTTTTTAATATTTACTTTATTAAGCACAGTCATCTCTCTAATGCTTCATTATACATTTTTTAAATCGTAGTAATACTCGTAATAAATTATTAAAATTAAAGATGCAAAATGTCACACTACTTGAAAGTATGGACCATTAAAAAGTAGACATATTTTCTGTGTTTGACATTTGCTTCAGAGAAAATAATTAAGTAATTATAAAACCTGATTGTATGTCTTACAGCGAAAACTAGAAGCTGAACTTCTTCAAATAGAGGAGCGGCACCAGGAAAAGAAGAGGAAATTCCTGGAAAGCACAGATTCTTTTAACAATGAACTTAAAAGGGTATCCATTGGATGTATTAACTACACTTTTATCCCTGTTCCTGTTACTTTTTTTTCCTTGTTCTTTTTTCCCAGTGTTTTTATTGAATCTTTTTCACTTGGAAAGAGGGTTATCTGCACTATATAATTTGTAATATCCTTGCTTTATAAAATTATTTGAATTTATTCTTCAAACTCTTAATAGAGTTAATTGTATTAAAACAAGTAAATCTAGTGTTGGATAGCCTGAAACATAAATTGGAATCTCGTGAATAATCCAGTATTTCAGTATTGCCTCACCAGGCACCTCGTAATATTTGATGTTACATGGCTGCTAGGTCAACTTCCTAGTCATAGAAGAGTGTCAGGGAAGACTGAAAACTGTTTTTTCTTCCCATATAGTATATATGTTTCGTAGGCAAGAAAACCCACTTTTGAAACAGTTTATCTAGTTTACTGATTATAAGAAAAGAACACTGCTGAAGAGTTTTCTTTTTTTCTGACTATTAGTTGTGCGGTCTGAAGGTAGAAGTGGATATGGAGAAAATTGCAGCTGAAATTGCACAAGCTGAAGAACAGGCCCGCAAAAGGCAGGAGGAAAGGGAGAAGGAGGCTGCAGAGCAAGCCGAGCGCAGTCAGAGCAGCATCACTCCTGAGGAAGAGCAAGCAGCAAACAAAGCCGAGGAGAAGAAAGACGATGAGAACATTCCGATGGAGACAGGTAACCCACTGGCGACATTGAGGGAAATGACAGGGCCTTGTGTGGCTGCCTCTGATTTTGCTTTTCAGAGATCACTCTTGCCCCTTGAGTTACTCTCTATGATTTACCCAATTCTTTCCAAATCTGAATCTCTATAGCCAACTCACTGGAAACAGTGGTATCACTACAGAAACAGCAGTGGCACATTGTCATCGATCTTGCTCTCTGAGGGCTTGGTTATGTGCCCAGATGATGCATGCTGTTTTCTGGCTTGCGATTGTGAAGTAGATCGGTCCAGTGGTTAAGGAACTAGCTCTGAAGTCAGACAGATTGGGGTCTAATACTAGCACCTCGACCTTGGGTCAATTCTTTAATCTCAGCTTCCTCTTTGAAAGCATTCTAGTACTGCCTCTGTGAGCTCATTCTGGTACTGGATTTGACATGGTGTAAACACTCAATTTTTTTTTTTTTTTTTTTTTGGTGCCGGGGATTGAACACAGGGGCGTTCTACCTCCGCGCTACGCCCCTGGCCCTATTTTTTATACTTTATTTTGAAACCGGGTCTCACAAAGTTGCGGAGGGCCTCACTAAGGGGAGAGAGAGAGAGAGAGAGAAAGAGAGAGAAAGAGAGAGAAAGAGCTGAGGCTGGCCGCGAACCCAGATCCTCCGGTCTCCACCTCCCAAAGTACTGGGATTATAAACGTGCACCACCATGCCCGGCCCGTGATCATTGCTCTTAAGATTGATTTCTTTAGCTGGGCTTGGTGCCACATGCCTGTAGTCCCAGTACTTGAAGGGCTGAGACAGGAAGATTGCAGATTCAAGGCCAGCTTCAGCAATTAGCGAGATCCTCAGCAATTTAGCAAAACTGTTTCAAAATAAAAATTTTTGAAAAGGGCTTGCAGTGTAGCTCAAAGGTAAAAGCCCCTGGGTTCAATCCCCAGTACCAAAAAAAAAAAAAAGATTGATTGTCTTTGATGTCCTAGGATGCCATCTGGCAGAATAAAACCTATAGGCCAAATCTTGCCTGCTACCTTTTGTGTAAATAAAATTTTACTGGAACATAGCTGCACCCATTTGTTTGCATATTGTGTGTGGCTGCTTTAGGGCTACAGAGGTATAAATGAATGGTTGCAACAAAGATTCCTGGCCACAAAGTCTAAAATAATTACCATCTAGCCCTCTAAAGAAAAAAAAAATGCTGACCCCATCCTAGAAAAGCTTACTTCAAGATGAACTGATTTTCCTGAATAAAAGCATCCCTCAAGGTAAAAAATGACATGTAAAACGTACATAACATACTGATTAGATTGACCATTACTTGAAATTTCTAGATCATCTTACCTCTGGCACTATTTTAACCGTGCCTATTATACTGTGTAAATAGGACTAAGCTAAAAGTAGTTATGGAAACACAACCAGAGACTCCCTGGACCATCATTTCAAGAAGTGAGAAGGGCAGTAGTCATACTTGGTACCCAGATGACAGCCATCTGGAAAGCATTTAATGGAATATAAATATCTTTACCAGATATTTCTGCAAAATTTAATTCAGCAGATTAACATTTCAGATAATCAGATTTTAAATTTCATCTGAGCCTCATTCTGTTTTTACAAACATGTTTTTTATCTTAAATTTGGAGCATGAGCACATTTTTGTGGTTAAAATAAGAACTTGAGAATCACAGTATGATTCTTTGCTCATTTTGCAACTAGACAGAATTCTCAGTCCTTTGCCTCTGTTTTGTCATCTGTGAATGGGTCCTGTCTTTAAGCCTGTGGGCCTTTACTCAGATTCTTTCTATATAATAGCTTAAGAAAAAGAAATGAAGAAAATTGTTTGAGACTGCAGGCAAAAATCTCATGCTCTTAATTTTTTATGGGAAACAGCCCAGCATGACTTTTAATAAAATATCAACTTTGTTATTTCCACACCTGCTCTCTCATTTAACCCCAAACACTGCAGAACAGTACTGTCCAGTAGTAATAAGATGCAAGTCACAGATAGTTTTAAATATATTACTAGTGACAATTAAAATTATTTTTTTACATTTTTCTTTTCATGGTAAGTCTTTGAAATCCAGTGTGTATTTTATTCTTTTTTTTTTTTTTTTTGCGGTACCGGAGATTGAACGCAGGGGCGTTCTACCTCCGCGCTACACCCCCAGCCCTATTTTTTATACCTTATTTTTGAAACCGGGTCTCATGAAGTTGCGGAGGGCCTAAGTAGCTGAGGCTGGCTGCGAACCCGGATCCTCTAGTCTCCACCTCCCAAGTACTGGAATTACAAGCGTGCGCCACCACGCCCCGCTATAATAAACACTTTCATAAACACACAACTAAAAAGTAGATTTTCACACCCTAAATTGTTCCACACATGCTTAAATGCTCCTTGGTCACACTGGCCCGTGGCAGGTGCTTAATAGCCTGTTGCCAGTGGCTGCCATGTTGGACAGCATACCAGCTCTGCGCTGCCAGCATAGAGTGAGTGTTTGTCTTAGAACTGATAGTGACAAATGTGTGATTACAGAAGAGACACACCTTGAAGAAACGACAGAGAGCCAACAGAACGGTGAAGAAGGCACGTCCACTCCTGAGGACAAGGAGAGTGGGCAGGAGGGGGTGGACAGCATGGCGGAGGAAGGGACCAGTGACAGTAACACTGGCTCAGAGAGCAACAGTGCAACAGTGGAGGAGCCACCGACAGATCCCATACCAGAGGACGAGAAGAAAGAATAATTGTTGCCTTGTTTTATGTGTCCTAAATACTTTTTTAAATGAAAAAATGTTTTTTGGTTTTAATGGTATTATGTGGTCTGTGTATTGATTTTTTCTTGTCTATTTCACACCACCAAAGGCTTTTGGACCATGAGTGTCATGAGCCCAATGGCAGTCAGTCACCTTTCGTAGCGTTGTGAAGATGGCTCTTTTCTTTGGATCTTATTGCTAGCCCTCAACTGCTGAAAGCCTCAGAATTTAGATAAATTGAGAAGACACCATCTCTTTTAGAGAGTTATCCTTTGATGCTGCAGTGTCTCCTCTTACAAATGCCTTCCTCCAGCTCACCCGGTGCTTACCAAAGCCATAGCTTTAAGCCTTCCCAGTCTCCGTCCACACCTTCCTGCAAGTCCCCTCTCGTGTACTTGTGCAGAGAGTACCTTCTTAAGAACATGATCGTGTGCGTATGTATTTGTTCACTTGCCCTTTTTATTTTTAATCAGTGTCAGGTCTCAAGAGTTGTGTTAAGGGGTAGAGTGTAGCCTGCAAATAACTACACTTGGATCGTGCTGATCCAGAAATAGTCTCCACGGGTAGAGTTAGTTACTAGCTTATGAAATAGTCATTAAAGTGAACACAGCACATTCACATTATCTATACTGCCTTTTGTTCTAATTAATATTGGGTATGTTCTGGTAAACTTATCCTTACTGTACAGAAGGAAAAAAGAAAAAAACTTTTTTACCAAGTTTTCCAAAGACAGAACAGATCACAAAGCCTAAGAAATGGAATGTTCTTGTAATGGACTAGATAACTGCAGAATGATTCGCCCATTCCAGAAGAAAAACAGCTGGGAATTAAGTTCATCCACTTGAATTGTGTTAAAATAATCAAAACATCCAAAACCTCAAGGCTCAGGATCCCATAGATCAGAAGCCTACCTTTTTGATAAACTCTTAGTAAAAGTCTTGGAGAATAGAAGATAGTTTGTGACACGTATGCTTCCTAAAAACTAGAATAGATTTTTACTGAATAGTGGTATATCTGATGGTATATGTTTCTTAAAGGTCCAAATGTAATAAAAAAATGAAACAAATGGTCTCAGTGTTTTTAATGCACTAAATATTTGCATATAAGACAAGCATACAGTTTTTTGTTCCTATAATTACAATGACAGTAGGTAATGGCCACTTGCAACCATTACAAATTTGCATCCTCAGGGCCCTTGTCTCACCCAACTATATGAATGCTGTAGTATTAAGTTGATTTGTGCAAGACACTTGTGGAAATAATTTTCCTTACATGATAGTCATGTCACATGTAGAGGTCGGTCTGCCTCCAAAAGTAAAGTTAATATGTTTCTACATTTAACATAGGGATATGAAGAAATCTATGACATTTAAATTATATTTGAAAAAATATGGCTCAATAATAAATGTAAGCTGTTTGAGGGGGAGAGAGCTCTACACCAGCATGCTTTAGTTTACAGTGAATTCACTTGCTCTTGAGTGTACAGCATCATTAGTGACTGGCTCCACACTGTGTTCAGTTTCCTGAGAGGAGAGGGAGCCTGATATTAGGTACAAACATCCTTTGACATCTGTTTTTCTAAATAATTTGTGGAACCTTCCTCCCAGTTCCTTGTGAGTCAAAGTACTAATTTATCAGATGGATTTATTTCTTGGTGTTGGGCATTGTAGGGCTAAGAGCGCAAACTATCATCCCAGAAAGATTGGACAACCTCCCTGATATGTTCTCTAGTAGTCACAAGTTACTAAATAATAGGGATGGAAAACTGCCAGAGCAAGATATCAGGTTGTTCATTCTAATAACAGTCTCAAAGGATAGGAGTGCTTCCTTTGCTAAGCTGGAGGCAGATGACACAGAAGAAACACGTCCATCTAGACCAGGCCTGCCCATGCAATACACTACAAGCAACTGGCTGAAGGATGAATTGTGATGGGATTTGACAGCTTTTGGCCTCAGGGGGAATAGATTGACAATATTCGGTGATAAATGTAGACTGTGATGTTTCTTAGTTTTGAGAATGCAGGATATAGTAGAGGTCTTTGATATCCCCCCCCATATCCCCGTAGGCATTGGACAAGTAGCTTAAACTCGGCCTGTTTCAACTATGAAATAGATTTAACTACTTTTTTTTTTTTTTTGCGGTTTGAACCCAGGGGCGTTCTACATCTGAGCTACACCCCCGGCCCTATTTTTTATCCTTTATTTTGAAACTGAGTCTCACGAAGTTGCGGGGGCCTCACTAAGTAGCTGAGGCTGGCTGCGAACCCAGATCCTCTGGTCTCCGTCTCCCAAGTACTGGGATTACAAGCATGCGCCACCACACCCAGCTTAACTACTTTCTATCTCAGTGCCTTACTGCTCCAAATAGCCATGAGTGTTACTGCAATTAATTTGAGTATGAATGCATAAGGTTTGGGGGCTTAAGTATTTTTAGCAGTAAAAGGGAGAGGGGAATCCTCCATAGTCCCTCAGTTTTCTCACAGGAATTCCAAATTGTGTAACTTTCCCCATCTATCAACAAGTATGTCTTTTTAAGTGACTCTCCTACAGTACATGATAACTATGTACAGTCATGTACTGCATAAAGATATTTCTCTACCAAGGACCGCATATAGGACAGTGGTCACATAAGATTATAATGAAGAAGAAAAATGCCTACCACTAAGAATTTTTACTGTACCTCTTCTATATTTAGATACACAAGTGCTTACCATATGTTATAATTGCCTACAGTATTTAATACAGTAACACTACAGGGTTATAGCCTAGGAGCAATGGGCTATAGCCTAGGTGTGTAGTAGGCTATACCATCTAAGTAAGTATGCTCTATAACATTTGCCCAATGACAAAATCACCTAACAATATATTTTTCAGAATGCTTCCCGTGATTAAGCAGCATGTGACTATATTCTGTATAGATCTCTAAGAGATTTGAGAAGTAAATAGGAGCTCTTTTTTTTTTCCGGTAATGGGGATTGAACCCAGGGGTATTCTACCTCCAAGCTACACCCCCAGCCCTATTTTTTTTCCCCATACAGGGATTGAACCCAGGGGCATTCTACCTCTGAGCTACACCCCCAGCCCTATTTTTTTCTTCTTTGAAACAGGGTCTCACTTGAGTTGCAGAGGGCCTCACTAAGTAGCTAAGGCTGGTCACAAACCCGCAATCCTCCTGTCTCAGCCTCCCAAGTACTGGGATTACAAGTGTGCACCACCACGCCCGGCTTGGAGCTCTCATTTTAACGTGATAATGTGAATGCCATGAGAAAATAGATTGACTATTTGAAAAGGGAATCTTAGATCATCATGTATATCTTGATGTTTAGCTGTGTCCAGATTTTTAGTTTTAAGAAACTAATTTGGTTTTTGTGTTTTTACACTTTTATTCGTGCACTGCAGTTACACATCATAGGAAGGCTTAATGTGATACAGACATACGTGCGCACAGCTCTTGTGTACTTCCCTCCACATTCCACCCTGCTCCCCTCCCCTCCCCCGTACATGCTACTGAAATCAGTGGTATATTGCTACTGTTTATATATTGCTACTGTTCAATATATTGAACTGTTTCTTTCCTCAATCCTCCTTTTTTCCTTTCCACCCCAATCCCCTTCCACTATTCTACTGATCTCTCTCTACATGTATTCAAAGTCCCTTATGTTTCCTGTTTTCTCTCTAGCTTCCACATAATGAGAGAAAACACAACCCCTGACTTTCTGAAACTGGCTGATCTCATTTAGCATAATCTCTATTTCCATCCATTTTCCTGCAAATAATATTGTTCTTTATGGCTGAGTAGAATTCCACTGTGTATATATACCACATTTTTTGTTATGCATTTAAGTGTTGACAGACACATGGGTTGTTTCCATTGGCATTTGTGAATTGTACTGCTATAAACATGTATCACTATAGTATTCTAACTTTAATTCTTTTGGAAAAATAGCAAGGAGTGGTATAGCTGAGTCATATGGTGGTTTCATCCCTACTCTTTTGAAGAGCCTTCATATTGATCTCCAGTGTTATATTAATTTATAATCCCATCAACAATGTAAAAGAATTCCTATCCCCACATCATTGTTTGTGTTCTTGATGATTGCCATTCTAACTAGGGATAGATGGAATCTCATGTCATTTTGATTTGCATTTCCCTAATTGTTAATGATGTTGAACATTTTTTCATGTATTTATTGGCTGGTTTTATTTTTTGACAAGTATTTATTCAGTTCAATTGTAGTGGTGTGTGTGTGTGTGTGTGTATGTTTTGCTGGGGATTGAACCCAGGGGCATTCTACCTCCAAACTACACTCCCAGCCCTATTTTTATTTGGAAACAAGGTCTCACTGAGTTGATGCAAGCCTCCCTGAGTTGCTGAGGCTGGCTTTGAACCTGCAATCCTCCTGTCTCAACCTCCCAAGTACTGGGATTACAGGCACATACCACCCCACGCCCGGCTCAATTGCCCATTTTTTTATTGGGCTATTTGATTTTCTTTATTGTCAAGTTTTTTTAGTTCTTTATGTATTCTAGATATTAGTCCTCTATCAGATGGGTACCTGGCAAAGATTTTCTCCCATTCTGTAGGCTCTTCTGTAGACTCTTGATTGTTTCCCTTGCTGCACAGAAGCTTTTTAGTTTGATGCCATCCCATTTATTGATTCTCGGTTTTATTTTCTGAGTTTTGGGAATCTTACTGAGAAAGTCTTTACCAGTGCGTATATGTTGAAGAGTTGGTCCTATGTTTTCTTCTAATACTTGCAAAGTTTCTGGTCTGGTTTCTAGATCTTTGGTCTATCTTGAGTTTACTTTTGTGCAGGGTGAGATAGGGATCTAATTTCATTTTCGTACATATATATATATATATATATATATATATATATATATATATCCAGTTTTCCCAGCACCATTTGTTGAAAAGGCTATCTTTTTTCCAGCATATGTTTTTTTGGCTACTTTGTAAAAAATCAACTGGCTATAAGTGAGGATTTGTCTCTGTATCTCCTATTCCATTAGTCTATATGTCTGTTTTTGTGCCAATACCATGCTGTTTTTGTTACTATATCTCTGAGTATAACTGAATGGTGAAAAACAAAGTATTTCCTCTAAAATAAGGAATAAGACAAAGATGCTCACTATCACCACTTCTATTCAATATAGTACTTGAAATTCTAACGAGAGCAATAAGGCAGGAGAAGGAAATGAAAGGGACACAAATAGGGAAACAAGTAGTGAAATTATTTCTGTGCGCAGATCACATGATCCTATACTTAGAAGATCCAAAAACTACAACCAGAAGATTTCTAGAGCTGATAAACAAATTCAGCAAAGTAGTCAGATACAAAATCAACTTACAAAGGTCAATAGCTTTTCTTTTCTTTTTTTTTTTTTTTTTGCATTACTGGGAATGGAACCCAGGGGCATTCTAACTCTGAGCTACACCCCCAGCCCTATTTTTTATTATTTATTTTGAAACAAGGTCTCACTAAGTTGCGGAGGGCCTCACTAAGTAGCTGAGGCTAACCGCGAACCCAGATCCTCCGGTCTCAGCCTCCCAAGGTCAATAGCTTTTCTATACACCAACTATGAATCCACTGAAGAAGAAATCTGGAAAACAATTCCATTTACAATAGTCTCCCCCCCAAAAAATAAAATACTTAGGAATAAATCTAACCAAGGAGTTAAAAGACCTCTACAATAAAATTATAAAACACTGAAGAAAGAAATTGAAGAAGACCTTAGAAGATAGAAAGATCTCTCATGTTCATGAATAAGCAGAAAAAATATGAAAATGGCCATACCGCCAAAAGCGACAGATTCTATGCAATCCCTATCAAAATACCAATGTCATTCTTCACAGAGATGGGGGGGGGTCCTAAAATTCATATGGAAGAATAAAAGGCCCAGAATAGCCAAAGCAATTCTGAGCAACAAGAACCACGCTGGAGGCATCACAATGCCTGATTTCAAATTAGAAACTAGTTTGGGATGTTAGACAGTTGGTGCTGACAGCATGAGCCTTCTACTGCCTGCAGTTAAAACTGAAGCCTTAGCTTGTCATGTGAACAAGCCAGTGAAGCTGGGATTATACTTTGTTAAATCCTCATTTCAAAAATAGTTCCCCTTCACCCCCAAGCACTACTATGCTCAGTCTCACCAACTGGTTTCAGCTCATGGGTGAGTTTTATCTTGTTTCTTCACCACTGGGCAAACCTTGCTGGAACAACTACAGTTGACTTCTTAATGATTTGTACAATAGAGGGTTTAACATCTTTGCAAATGAAAAATATACTATGCAATAACAAGCTAAAATGAACTCAGAGCTTTTTTACAAGAAACCTTGCTGAATTGTAATTTGGCTTACTGTGATAATGTTTCTTTGATCAGTATGGTAAGGAAAACACTGAGTTTAGTAGAAAAAGATGTCCAAGTGTATTAGTAGTCATAAAACTGCTTAAAAATCACTTGCTATTAGCTTTAACCATATGAAACTGCCATTGTAGATTCTTATCCACAAAATAACAATTTTACCTGGTTCAGCTTAATAATAATTCTGCATTTTATACTTCAAGTATAAGCTCTTACTGGTAGCTTTCTGAGTGGGAAATTACAGAACTTGCAATTTACCTGGTGACCTATACTTCTTTAATAGTTTTACTTCATATGGTTAACCAAAACCCTGAATAAAATGCAAGTCTCAAACTATAGAGTATTTAATAGCCTGGTTTTAAAAATATATCGTGGTAAACACACACACACACACACACACACAGATTGTTCTTTTTATGACAAAAGACAATGGTTTTACATTTATGCTGACATAGTTTCCTTTTTAAATAAATTAAGAAGTGGAAGGCTGGGCGTGGTGGCACACGCTTGTAATCCCAGTACTTTGGGAGGCGAAGACCGGAGGATCCGGGTTCGCGGCCAGCCTCAGCTCTCTCTCTCTCTCTCTCTCTCTCTCTCTCTCTCTCTTAGTGAGGCCCTCTGCAACTTCATGAGACCCGGTTTCAAAATAAATATTAAAAAATAGGGCCGGGGGCATAGCGTGGAGGTAGAACGCCCCTGGGTTCAATCCCCAGTACCACAAAAAAAAAAAAAAGAAGTGGAAGAAGCTAATTCAAAGAAAGCTGTTAAGTAATAGTAGTACATTTTCTAGGTGATAGTAGTACCATTTCTAGGTGATACCTAGAAATGGTAAAAAATGTGCTGGTGGTATGTAAATGACTGCACCAAAAGATTTTGTTGTTGTGATTGTTTGTTTTTGCATAGATTCAGAAGTAAAATGTTATATGGAGGGGAGGGAGGATTCTCAAATGATAACTTGCTCATTACATAAAACACACAGTAACTGCAGATAATGACTCCCTTTGTTGAGCAGCTTGAAAACAGGAAAGGCTGTTTGGCATTCAGGAGGAGCAGGCCCATGTCCCCTAGAGCATCATTGAAGTCAAATAGAATAAATGTAGTCCTCTCTCAAGTAAAAGATCTTGAACTATTTTAAGACAAGTGCCCCTTGCGATCCTCTTGGGAGACACGGTTTCCATTTTCCTGGTCCTGATGTCTCTCCTCCCCGTCTCTCTTCTTGATGAGCTGAGGCTAAAGGAGGATGATACCTTTTCTATTTCTGAGGTCTAGACCACTAGAAAGCACTGTTTTCTCCAATATGGTAAATTAATAGTTCCTCCCCAGTGTACTGCACTTAATCAAGGCACCACATCTCCAGACCTCTGAAACCATCTGTCTAAAATAAAGGGTTTGTCCTATGATGATCTCAAGGTCCCACACAACACACAAAAAAATTATAACAATATTATAGAGTCAAACTCTGTGAAATGAGGAGCAAGCAAGCAAAATGAGGAGCAAGCAGGTTCAATTTCACTAATGCGGTGTTTCTCAAAGCTCAGTCGTTTACATACCACCAGCACATTTTTTACCATTTCTGGGTACCACCTGTACTACTATTACTTAACAGATTTCTTTGAATTAGCTTCTTCCACTTCTAAATTTATTTAAATAGGAAACTATGTCAGCATAAACGTAAAACCATTGTCTTTTGTCATAAAAAGAACAATCTGTGTGTGTGTGTGTGTGAGTGTGTGTGTGGCGTGTGTGGTGTGTGTGTGTGTGTGTGTGTGTGTGTGTGTGTGTGGTACTGGGGATTGAACCCAGATGCATGCTACCTCTGAGCTACACTCCAAACCCTATTTTTTATTTTCTATTTTGAAACAGGGTCCCACTAAGTTGCAGAGGGCCACACTAAATTGCTGGGACTGGCTGTGAATCTGCAATCCTCCTGTCTAAGCCTCCCAAGTACTGGTATTACAAGCATGGGCCACCATGCCCAACTAAGAAGAACATAATCTTAAACACAAATATTTTAGGAGTTATGTTTATATACATACTCTATTATAGAACTTGTTTAAAAGGGCTCCTTACCACCCAAAATCATCTCAAGGATCCCATATAGCCATCATGACAATCCTTACTGAAGACAACTGTACTAATGAGGTGTATTTCCTGCTACCTGGAGTTACAGGAATATTGTCTTCTTAGAAATTGTCCCTGGGTCAATAGCAGCTTATAACTCAAGGGCAAATTAGTGGAAGCTATTTCCATGATCACCTAATAAAAGCCAACATTCATTGAACATTTACTATAGGTCCATGTGCTTTCGATGCATTTTCTAAATCCCAAAGAGTGGAACACTTTACCAATGAACTCTGTAGTTATTATCTTGGGCCTGAACTGATCAATTCCCACAAACCTTATTTTCTAGAGAAAGAAAAAATAGCCTCAGGCTGTAGCACAAATGACTTGAGACTGATCATCAGTCCTAGGGATTTCATCACCATGGGTCAATAACCCAAAAGACTCAAGACAGAAGAATTCAGCTGGAGATCAGTGTTCTTATAATGGAAGGTGTACATGTATAAACCACTCCCTTTTGAATTGTCTCTTTCCCTCCAGAGCTCTCCATACCACTAAAATGAAAAGGTACACACAGAGAGACTGAAATGATTTGTAAATGATACAAGATACCATGCTGCATAGATAACTATCTTCACATCTGATGCAAGCTGTGTTCTGTTTGCCTGTCATTCCTGTTGTGGTTTCCTGTCAATCCATGAGCAATGCGGAACCTTTTAAAAGACATCCCCAGTTAAGTCTCAGAAGTTTCAGGAAGTACAAACAGCAGGTGAATGTTATCCTCCGAACTTTATCCCCCTTTTCCCTGTGTATGTGCACTGGGTAGGTCTTCCTCTTCCTCCTCCTCCTCCTCCTCCTCCTCCTCCTCCTCCTCCTCCAAAAACACTCCACATATCCTGGGACATTAGCTTTAAAATACTTCCTCAAAGCTCTCAGATGCTAGTGGCAGTCTAGCTGGGTGGCTCTCACACTGGGCATCAATGAGACTCCAGGAGAGCTGCCTGGCACCACCCACTGCTCCTGGATTGGAGCCTATCAAAGTGGAGCCAAGGACTCCAGCATACCAGAGCTTGGAGAAGCACCAATTCAGCTTAATCCCCTTCTTGTAGAAAAGGGGAAGCTGAGGCCCAAAAAAGAGAAGTGGGTGACTCCTCCAAGAACCAACTGTGTCAGAGCCAGGGCCAGAATTGCTCCTGTAAGGAGCTTCTGGGGAGAGCAGATCCTCTCACTACTGAAAAAACATGTTCAAGTAGGGTGCAGAGGTGCACGCCCCAAACCCCAGTACTTGGGGGGCTGAAACAGGAGGACTGCAGGTTCGAGGCCAGCCTCAGCAATTTAGCAAGACCCTCAGCAACTTAGCAAGACCCTGTTTCAAAATAAAATAGAGCTGGGATGTAGCTCAGAGGTCAAATGCCCCTGGGTTCAATCTCTAGTAGAGATGGAAGGAGGGAAGGAAAGAGGAAGGAAAGAAGGAAGGAAGGAAGGGAGAAAGGGAAGGAGGAGGGGGAGGGGAGGGGAGGGAGAGAAAGAGGGAGGGAGATGTTCAAGTCTGGTGGACAGACCTTTGCCAAGAATCTGACATCTTTCAGTATGTGGTATTTTTTAATGTCCTACCATGCTGCTTTATGAGAGCAGAATCTTTTTTCCTTCCTGCTGCTTCTTCCTAAATAGCACATGGCACAACTAGGTGGCTTCTCCTTGCCCATGTCTCCAGACGTCCAACACTAGCTGTGACCAGAACCCAGGACCTAGAGTTTGCTATGCTCTCCAAAAGCAAAATAAACAAAATTCAAACTGTACAGGATGAAATTAGTCACGTGAAGAGAGACAGAGAGCTGAGGTTAAGAACACAGGCTTAGCTAGGCTCGGTGGTGCACACCTGTAATCTCAGGACTTGGGAGGCTGAGATGGGAGGATTGCAGGTTTGAAGCCAGCCTCAGCAACTTAGAGAGACCCTCAGCAACTTAGCAAGACCCTGTTTCAAAACAAAAACTAGAGACCGGCCGTGGTGGCACACGCTTGTAATCCCAGTACTTGGGAGGCTGAGACAGGAGGATTGCAGGTTCGCGGCCTGTCTCAGCTACTTAGTGAGGCCCTCCGCAACTTTGTGAGAGTTAAAAATAGGGCTGGGGGTGTAGCTCAGAGATAGAATGCCCCTGGGTTCCATCCCCAGTACCACAAAAATAAATAAATAAATAAATATAAATAACTAATAAATAACAGCTAGAAAGGGCTGGGGATATAGCTTGGAAGTAAAATGGCCCTGGGTTCAATCCCCCAGTATAAAAAAAAGAACACAGGCTTTAGTACAGTTTCTGGTTCAAGTTCAGTTTTTAGTTTTCTCACCTGCACAAGAGTGAGAAAAAATTTACTGCAGAATCAGTTTCCCAGGGTGGTTTCCAGAAGAAAATGAGATTATGTGAAAAGAATTTTGTCTATTTCCTGGTTCCTATTAGACATCCAATGAATCTAAGCTGACGTTGTTGAAATTATTGGTGATGATGATGACAGTCTAAAATAGAGTACCTGGGGAAACATGGGAAGCCTCTAATTCACCGAGTGCATCTAAGTCCACCAACAAAAGCCACAACGTAATCTACTGCAACATAGTTCCAGATGAATCAATACTGGATTAACAAAATAGGCAGTTGATTTGGACTTAAAAAAAAACAGAGAAGTGACTCAAACAATCCTTCAACAAATTGTTGTCAAACCCCTACAGGTGCCAGGCTCTGGCTTAAATGTTTTACACACATTATCTCATTTAACCCCACCCACAACTTTAGAAAGGGTGTACTATGAATATCATCCCCATTTTGCAGAGAGAGACACTGAGGTTCAGAGAGGTTAAATAACTTATCTAAGACCACACAATTTTTTTTTTTTTTTGCGGTACCAGGGATTGAACCCTGGGGCATTCTACCTCCGAGCTACACCCCGGCCCTATTTTTTATCCTTTATTTTGAAACTGGGTATCACAAAGTTGCAGAGGGCCTCACTAAGTAGCTGAGGCTGGCCACGAACCTGGATCCTCCAGTCTCTGCCTCCCAAGTACTGGGATTACAAGTGTGCGCCACCACGCCCGGCATACAATTAATTTATGGTGGAGATGGAATTCCCACCCAGGTCAGTCTGACTCCAGTTCTTGATGATAGATATCCTACCTGTAAGATACAAACTCAAAGCGACAGCCAATCAGCTTTCCCTCTTCTGCAGCTCTTTTGTGTGTGTGTGTGTGTGTGTGTGTGTGTGTGTGTATGTGTGTGTGTGGTGTACTGGGGATTGAACCCAGGGGCATTCTACCTCCGAGCTACACCCCCAGCCCTATTTTTTATTATTTATTTTTGAAACAGGGTCTCACTAAGTTGCGGAGGGCCTCACTAAGTAGCTGATGCTGGCTGCGAACCTGCGATCCTCCTGTCTCAGCCTCCCAAGCACTGGGATTACAAGCATGCGCCACCATGCCCAGCTTCTGTACCTCTTAAAAAGCACCAACCCTTTCCCATAACTTCTTTGGTTATATAATGATTTTTTTTTTCGTGGTTCTGGGGATTGAACCCGGGCATTCTACCAAGCTACATCCCCAGCTCTGTTTTATTTTTTGTTTTCAAATGGGCTTGCTAAGTTGCTGAGAGTCTCACTAAATTGCTGAGGCTGTCCTCAAACCCACGATCCTCCTGTCTCAGCCTCCCAAGTACTGGGATTACAGGCGTGCTCCAACACACCGAACTTAAGTGAAAGAAATTTGAGAAATAGTACATACAGGAAGGACTGAATTTCTTTTGAAGCCGGTCATAAAACCCTCATCTGAGAGGTGGCCTCCCTGTACCCAAGGGGAAGGAACATCCTGATCCCTGAAGAAGAGGGATGCAACAGTGGGGGGAAATTAGAGGGTTCAAAAAGGCGCTGCTAAATCCCCACCTTACTCCACTCGGCTCACACCTCTGTCCTGCCGTACGTCGCCATGACTTCCCCTCTTCAACACACTATGGCTCCAGGTTTAACCGTTTCTGGGGGACTTAATTTCTTTATAAGGCTCCTTTGTCATATAAAACTTAAAGAACTTTTTATACTTGTTTTCTTTTTAATCCAGCCGAGAACCTTGAAGGGCGGACGAAAAAAGGCAGATTTCCTCCCCATGTCTGTCTTGCCATCGGGGTAGTTAGAGAAGACAGCTGGAAGCTGAGTAGCCTACAATTAACCAGCTATTTACACGCGGTTTGCTTCCTCTGGATCAAGAAACGAGAGGGCTGTGTCACCGGGCTTCTCTGACGCAGTCATCAGTACCCCGACAGTTGTTCCTGATGGCGGGAAACAGAATCCCAAATCAGATGGCCTCCCTGTGATGAGGCCGTGTTCCACCTGGGAGCGCTCAAGCCGCCTGGTGCGGCCTTTTTCTGCAGCGCCCCCTACAGGATCTTGAGAAGAACTGGACACCGGGAAGAGGGCAAAATCCTGGCTTCCATTTTACCTGGAAGTGAGGGGCTGCTCACAGCTAAAACTGGGCAAGTCCCAGGCCAACTGGGACAAATCTTACTAAATAGAGGTGGACCTATGGCTGTATGGAGGGGGTCGGATAGGGACCCTGAGTTACTCGACCTTCATCATGTTATGGTTGACGTGGAGGCGGGAATGGGAGGGACCTGAGTCAGAGCCCCCAAGCCCCTGAAGCAGAACCATGTGTCAGAATCTGCAGCCCAGGCTGGGGAAAGAACCTGGTGGATTACAAGTTTCCTGTGAGTTATGAATCATGCCGCTGACTTTCATGCACTCAGCAACTACTGAGCACCTTTTCTATGCCAAGGGCCCTGCTTGGCACCAAGAATATAAGATCCAGTACGACATGGGCCCTGCCTTTTGTCTGGTAGAGGAAATGTCTGTATAAATGACTACAGTCCAGTGGGCAAATGCCCCCATGAATGAAAAACTTTGCACAAATGTGCCCTGGAAATATCCTCACCCTACAGAAAGGTGGGGAGCTCCTTTTTGTGGGCACCTGAGCACAGCTGGCACCATGACATGGGGGGGTCGGGGGAGAGGCCCAGAGCCAGGGTGAAAGCAAGTTGGAGTAGTTATGACCCTGCTGCAAAGCTGGAGCACCTTCCCTGCCTGGCCCTAAGACCCCGACCGCCCAGAAGAGACAGGCACATACCTTGGCGTGAAAGAAGCCACAGGAAATGAAATGAAATTTCCAGCCACAGGAAGTTGGTTAAATAAATGATCATACTAAAAGCACTTTGTGAGTTAATGATGGTAAGAAAGATTATGTAGCAACATGAGGCAAGGTGCATGTTACCACCAAATGAGACTTCTTCAAATAGTAAATGTCTGTTAGGATTCTAGTCATGTCTAATTAAATAAACATCCAAATGAAGCCTGGAACAGGAGACAGAAACTGGATCCAGTGTGCACGGGAGTAAGATTATGAGTGATCTTCTATTCTCTTTTCAAAACCAGGTTTAATACAACTCAATCAGTTTTATAATCAATAAGGATAAACTTTGGGGAGGGCAGGGGCACTGGGAATTGAACCCAGAACGTTCTGTCTCCAAGCTACACCCCCAACCCTTTTTCTTATTTTCTTTCTTATTTATTTATTTATTTTGTGGTACTGGGAATTAAACTCAGGGGAATTCTACCTCCAAAATATACCCCCATCCCTTTTTATGTTTTGTTTCGAAACAGGGTCTCGCTAGGTTGATGACAGTCTCACTACTTGCTGAGGCTGTCCTCGAACCTGCGCTCCTCCTGTCTCAGCCTCCCAAGTACTGGGATTACAGGTATACACCACTATACCCAGCCAGAATAAACATTTTCAATATTATGAAGTTTACATGTACACAATTCTGACGACAAATACAGTTTTAAAAAATGACTGGAGGTATATAATTATTATATGTCAGTTAAAATTAAAAATATATTTTTAAAAACTACTGCCATAAATTCTCTTACAAAAGGAAAAACCAACAGTCCTAGATCAACGCATTTGAAGTTACCCAGGAAGGGAAGGGAGAAAAAAAAAAAGTTTGTACAGAGGAATTAAGTCTCCTTTGAACTTGTGGAGCTTAATTATTTTATCCCTCTCCCCACCCTACCGGTGCGAGAGGTGGTGTCAGAGCACCCAGGCTGAGAGTGAATCCACCACCCAAAGAAGGAGGCAGACGGGCCGCCAGGACAGGTTCTCTGGGATCAGAGGCGGGCCCAGTGCCAGTCAGAGGCAGACACACCAGCCCCTTCCTGCCTTGGCACCATGGCTTCTCCAACCTCTTGACAGCCTTTCAGAGAAGGCTTGAGATTGTTTAAGTTTAAAAACAACAGGATGCTTCCTGCTCGCCCAGTTGCAAAACCCCTGGGATGTCAGTGAGATCCCAGCACATTAAGTTCCCCGCCCCAGGCCTAGCCCAGCACCCAAGGCCTGTCTCTCAAGAAGGCAGGGTGTTGGGTGACAAGGAGGAAGCAGGTATTAATTAGCAGGTAGGCAATTTCAATAGTTGTTGAATCCACTCTGTACTGATGTACAGATGTACATTTGGAAACACGGTTCTGGGGTCAGAGGTGGTCGTACTTAAAAGTTGCCCCGCCCCTTCACTCCACATCAGTCACCCCACTCCATACCCCAGAAAGAAGGAGCTAGCACATACCTGTAGAGAAAGAACCTTTCTGGCCTCACCCTGCAAACTGACCCCTCTCCCAAACCTGCAGGCTCGTAGACTTCTCTAACGCCAACAATCTGTTTATAAAGATTTATGACTCCTTCCTCCTGCCCAGACCAGCAAACTGGTCTGTCATACCAGTGGCCCTGGCTAGGCGCCCCTGAGCCCACAGTCCTTGCCCCAACGAGGTCTCAGCTCTCCTCTAGCTGAAAGAAGAGGAGAATGAAGAAGAGCAGACAGAGGTCACCCCCATGATTCAGAGATGGATCTTTCTGATCCTTGCATCCATTCAGACCTAGCTGGTGGTTTCAGAGAAAGCCGGGTGATGAGCCAAACTCAGAGACCAGGGAAGCCAGGCACGCCTCTAATCCCAGTAGTTGGGAAGCTGAGACAGGAGGATCACGGGTTCAAGACCAGCCTCAGAAATTTAGCAACACCCAAGCCGGGCGTGGTGGCGCACTTTTGTAATCCCAGTACTTTGGGAGGCAGAGACTGGAGGATCCGGGTTCAGGGCCAGCCTCAGCGCGCGTGCACTCTCTCCTCTCTCTCTTCTCTCTTCTCTCTCTCTCTCTCTCTCTCTCTCTCTCCCTAGTGAGGCCCTCCGCAACTTTGTGAGACCCGGTTTCAAAATAAAGCATAAAAAAAAAATAGGGCCGGGGGTGTAGCGCGGAGGTAGAACACCCCTGCATTCAATCCCCGGTACCGCAAAAAAAAAAAAAAAGAAACTTAGCAACACCCTGTTTCAAACTAAAAAATAAAAAGAACTGGGGGTATAGCTTGGATGTAGAATGCCTCTGGGTTCAATCCCCCAGAGAGAGAGAGAGAGAGAGAAAACTGGATCCAGCCCCAAGGAATTAGAATCTTGGAGACAGAAATTAATGAAAACCCTCCCGCAGCAGCTGCGTGCTCAGTTCTGTGAGCCTGGGGATCAGAAGAGGGAAGAGGAGCTCTCCTAAGAGAGGGGTCAAGGAAGGTTTTGTGAAAGTGAGCCACCTGAGCTGGCCCCGAAAGGGCAGTGGGAGCCGAGAGAAGGCTCTGCCCGAGGGAGGGGTAGTGGATGAAACTACAGAGCAGAGATAAGCCAGAAAGGGAGACAGGCCAGGAGGGCCTCACAGGGTTCGGAGTCCCAGCCCAGACTGAGTGTGTGTGGGAGAGGGCCCTGTGCACCATGATCCTATCGCGCTCATTATCAGCCCTGATGGGTGCCAAATGGCCCTGTCCTTGATCTCTGTCCAACCAAGTGAGGAATACCTCTTCCCTTCTAGCAACCCTGATCCAGCCCCAAGTTGCCACACCCCAACCCACAGGAGACAGAAGAAGATTGCCATGATGTCCCCACCCCCGCTAGTCCCCGCCTGCCCTCCATGTCCCAGCCCCTTGTTCTCAGTTCAACTAGACCACACCAGTCTTTCTCAGTGACCTGAACTCTTGGGACCCTCCCAATTTCAAACACACTGGCCCCTTGCCCCCCTGGACCTTCATATTTGCCCAGTCATGGTGGGAGGGTGCCACCAGAGTGGGGTGCACTGGGATGGGAGGCTCTGCCCTGGAGCTCACAGGGCTCTAGAGTGTACCACTGAGGCTACCTCAGCCCTGTCTGGTCTCCCTCCCCTCCATCCCTCCAATCGGCCCTTGTATTGTGTTTGTGTCCATGTGCATCTGCACCAGGGGGCGGCAGTCTCTGGGGGAACAGGGGTTCCCTCCATCCCATTCCCACACCCCGCTTCCTACCAACCTGGTGTGTATACTGAGCTGTCCACGAAGCCAGTTAAGGCAACAAGAAAGGCTAGAGTCACACCCACCGAACTCTGGGGAAGGCACCGCTGTCTTCATAGCAGACACTGCCGTCAGGCGCTCTCAAAGTCCTCGGGCTTTGGGTTGGGGGAACCCCAACAGCTAGGAGAGTCCCGTGGCTGGGAGAGATCCACAGATGGTGACTTGGGGCTGGAGACTCCTCCGCCTTCCATGGCCAAAGGGCTCCACCCAGAGGACAATTGGCTGCGGTCCCTGTCTACACAGACCTTTCTGCACAGGTATGAATAAGCCTCCACCTGGATTCCCTGAAGAAACTCAGAACCCCCAGAGCCACCTGGAATAAATCCCCTTCTCCCAGAACAGCCAGTCCCCAGCCCTCGACTTCAGCCCAGGAATGCCTCCTGTCTGCAAATGAGAGCGAAATGGGGTGGCTCAGAACTCTCCTCCCACCTGGGGGAGCTCTGAGAATCAAATGAGGCAACCCAGGGATGGGAACACGCAGCCAAAAAGTACAGGGAGCTCTTCAAACTCAAGGGGGTTTTTGGTTGTTGTCTGCAGGGCAAGAGGTGCTGTAAGAAAACTCTCCCCTCCTGTTTTCACTTCCTCTTCTCTCTCTTAACCCTGGAAGGGGAAAATCATACAAATATTAGCAGCTGACGTGTAAAAGGACCAAAACAACATCTTTCTAGTTGCGTTTTAGCAGAATCTCTGGCAGCCTCCATGCAACTGGGTTCTGATGTTCCCGGCTCAAGGCCAGAAAGATTCACTGGATCAGAACAAACTGTGCTGTTGGAAGAAACCTAAAGTGACACCATACAGCCCTGTCGAAGGGTCTCCAGCCCGGGCGTGGATGCTCCTGATGAAGGGTGAGCACCACCATATTCAGAGAGCCTCGTTAAAGACTATGTGTGGAACTGGGGATTGAACCCAGGGGTTTCTACCTCCAAACTACATCCCCAGCCGTATTTTATTTTTTATTTGGAAATGGGATATTGCTAAGTTGCTGTGGCTGGCCTCAAACCTGCAATTCTCAGCCTCCTAAGTACTGGGATTACAGGCGTGCATCACCTCGCCTGGTTGTTGAAGACATTGACTCTATGCTAGCTAAGGCACGTGGTGCTGTGGCATTCCAGCGGTACAGAGAACCCAGGTTTGCCCCAATCCCATCCACCCTGCTGCCCCAGCCGCAAGCCCCCAGGGGACCAGGCTAAGGAGCTAACAGGAGCCAATGGGAGTCAAAGTCCCACCACGTCCTTTGCTGTGTCAGCACCAATAATGTCACCAAGCTCTGGGAAGAGCTCCCAGGCTCACTGAGAATGATAACAAATATTTGTGCTGCACATTTACTGCAGCGTGGGGCCTCGGGGTAAGCGAACAAAGAAAGATGAACCAGAGGGGAGGACATGTTCGAGGATCTGGGAAGTGGGAAGGTGCTGAGGGCCGAGGTGAGGATGAAAGGTGGCCCCAGCTCACCTTTGAGAGACAGAGGCCTTGTCACCTGCTGATGCTCCGCCTGGATGCTCCTCCGCCCAGTCCAGCCTGAAGAATACCTAGCCTGCTGTCTGGATGCAGCAGACATGGCCCCCTCATTGAAGTCTGCCAGACTTCCAGCTACAGACAGATGCTCCCTGTCTGCGTCTTCTACCCAAGGATGTGGTCCCAACCTGAGTCAACATGGGGACAGCCTGGCTCATGGTGGGGATGGAGGAAATATTTATTGACTTTCATCTTTGTGCCCCCAGTGACAAATGCACACAATATATTACAGAATAGGGACTGGGTAAATGTTCTAAGGATGGATGGATGGATGGATGGATGGATGGATGGATGGATGGATGATGGATGGATACAGATGGATACCAAGTGGTTATAGGGCTAGCCTCTGGCCAGACCTAAGGACAGGCACCCTACCTACACCACCCATGTTCTCCATGGGGCTTCACAGTGAACTGTTTGGTTAGAAGCACTAGCTCAACTCAACATTTAAGAATCACTTGCCAAGTGCAGTGGTGCACACCTGTAATCCCAGTACTTGCGAGGCTGAACCAGGAAGATTGCAGGTTTGAGGCCAGCCTCAGCAACTTAGTGAGGCCCTGTTTTGAAATAAAAAATAAAAAGAGCTGGGGGTATAGTTCTGTGAGAATATAATTGTATCTTTTCTGTCAAAGGAGGTAGTTTCACTTAGGCGGCCATTTTGTAACCTGGTAGAGACTTACATTCCTTCCCCAAATTAACATCTCTTAAGAGATTACAGGTGTGGACCCTTCCCCATCTTCCCCTGTAGCTGACCGGGAAGACTGTGAAGCTGCAACTTCGACCAATAGGAGTTCAGCCCCGGAGGAGCCTTGCGTTAGGGATAGAAGACCCACTGGGTTCTTTGTGAAGCGTGCTCTCTCTCATATCTGGGAGCACCCTTTTTTGCAAAAAAGTAAAATCGCCTTCCCAAGCAATTTTCGAACACGTGCCGTTTCTTTAGATGCCATAAAAAGTTGTTTCTAACAAATGGCACCCAACGTGGCACACAGCGCCCCTCCAGGGTGGTGAGAATCCCCTCTTCTTAAGGGAGACGCGTCCTACTGCCATGTTGCGGTGGCCTTTGGAAAGGGGACTCACAATCTCTGGAGCAGGTGATAAACCTTCAGGCGAAAATTGCGAGGTAACGCGGGGAGAAGGCCTTAATAAATACCGCGGCGACCAGAGATTCACGTGTGGAGTCAGGTATGAACACTTTGGGGAGAAGCAAGTAATACTTGGTGGTCGGGACACTCCGGGGGTTGTGCGTGTGTGTGCTTGAATGAGCGTGTAGTGCGGTTACACAACCGGGAAGGCCAGGGTGGGAAGTAACGGCTGTGTGTACTTGGATGAGGGGTAACAGGTGTGTAGTCTGAATATGCTGTTCTGTTATATCCTTGGCGTTTCATACGGCATAAAGCCTCCTCTTCGGGGGAGCCAGCTAGGGGCTTTAACTGGCCTGCCGAGAAATGCCATGGGGATATGGGTCCCAAGTGGAAGACAGACAGACAGACTAAGTGCATCTGGGAGAAATACTAGAAACCTCCAGCAGGAGGAAGCTAGGTCTCAGCCAAGTATCTAGTTGTGATTTCACAACTAGGGAAGCCAATATGGGAAATAGAACCTCTTCACCCTGTGAGAGGGCAAACAGGGAAGAAGAAGAATTAAATAGAATTCCTTCAGATAGCCCCCTGGGGTGTATGCTCCAATATTGGGAAGAGAATCCCAGGACAGCAGGAAAAAAGAAACACCAAATGATAAAATACTGCTGTTTCATTCGGATACAAGAACCCATCCTCCATCCATCGGTATTCTAACCAAAATTTGGTTTGAGTGAGGATTGGGTTTGCCAATCGTTAATTGAATATGTCAATAATAAAAATCCTGTGACCCAGGAAAAAAAGATTTTATGCGCTCTGCTGGAGGAAGGAGCCTGTAGGCTTGTTCCCTATGAAGGCAGAAATGAATGAGAATAAGAACAATTGGGACCCCCTTAACCGTTTACCTCCCCCCTGTAATTCAGGGAATCAGCAGACTGAACCACCTCAAGTCACTGAGGAGGGAGGGAGAGGAAGGAGGGAATCTGAGTCGACTGCAGCGACTTCAGACCCCCCTCCTTCATTATGTACCTCCCTTCCCTGACTGAGAAGAGAGGTTCAACAATGTAAACGGGGTGTCCGAAGTTTCCCTTTTCCTTCTAAAAAGGAAGAGCCGCAGGCTTTTTACCCACTTAAGGAAGTTGTCTGGGTGGAGGGGCTATTGGGTTTGTAAACGCCCCTCTAACTATTTCAGAGGTTAGAGCTCTAAAAAAAAAAAAAAGAACTCAACCCTCTTATAAAGGGCCCCCACGGGGTTGCAGACCAGCTAGATTAATTTCTAGGTGCAAAAAAGAAGGCCATTTTAAAAGGGAATGCCCAGACCTGAAAAAAAGAAGAAAATTATACCCATTCTGACCTTCGAGAAGAACTGGGAAGGTCAAGGGCTCTTAATGGGTCCTGCCAAGAGCCCTCAATAAATTTGCATATGGGACCTAAAAGGGAGGAATTAACATTCCTGGTTAATTCTGGAGCAGCCAGATCCTCCCTTGACCATCACCCCCCCCTTCTTTAAAGCTGTCTAATAAATCACTAATGGTTTCAGGAGTAAAGGGAGAAGTATTTAATGTACCTATTTTTGAGGAAACACAGGTTGAGTATAAAACCAAATTAGCCCAGGCAGAATTCCTTTTTATACCTGAGGCAGGAACTAATCTTTTGGGCTGGGACTTAATGACTAAATTAGGAATTGGATTAAAAGTGGATCATCAAGGAATTCAGGTTTCACTCAATCTCTTATCTGCTCTAGGAGAAGAGAGGATATAGTCTCGACCAAGGAAGGAAATAGAGGGGGGCTTAAGATTTCTCCCATTCAGATCGAACTAAATTATGTGTCGAGTCTCTCCTCTTCCCTGTCCTCTCTTAGGGTACAAGGATTGTTAGCCCAAACCCCACCTCTTGAATTTCCAGCACACTCTCATCAACCCGGCGACAGTGTCCTGATAAAGACCTGGAAGGAGGACAAGCTTGAGCCAGCCTGGGAAGGACCATATCAGGTGCGGCTTACAACCGAAGCAGCTGTTCGCACTGCGGAGAAAGGTTGGACTCATTACGCACGGGTTAAAGGGGCCCCACCTCCTACCCTGAAAGGACAATGGACCATCACCCAACACCCGGACCCTCTCAAGTTAACTGTAAAAAGACTCAAGTTTATTCTGGTCTTTGGTTCTGTTAAGCTTTCAGGTATTGGGTAGCCCTTGTTCAGCTCAATTAACTATTAATGTTACTATAGGAAAGAAACCCCTAATTATAAAAATCAATACATGTCAAGTCTTATGTCTGCTCAGAACCAACATGGGCAATAAAGCAAAATAATCCAAGACAAGCCCCTTGTTCTAGGTGGGGCAAGTCTCAGAGGACCACCCCAAATAGAGGATTTCCACCAGATGATAGAAGTTAAGGCAGGATATGGGAAAACAAATGCCTGGTCGAAATAGATTAAAAGTTCTGTCAGCACCTTAAACAACAGTGACCATTACATTTGTGTGGCAAACAAACTAGGCAGGTCAAAAACTCAGGTGGCACCATTTCCACTCGGATGGACCTCAGACCCAATGGGCATGAGATGTATGATAGCCCTCTTTCAGGACAATCTAGCATGGGGCAAGAAGTCTTGTAAGACTCTATCCCTCCTGTTCCCAGTGGTGCAGGGTCCAAAGCAACAGCCCCCTAAAACTATCGAGCCTTCAGTCCCAAACACTGACCATACCTCATGCCTCTCAAGGTGGGAGGGACAGTCAGTGTTCTTGGGAAATGTTACAGGCTGCAGTGAATGCTGGTCCTTTGAGGAGCTGGATAATCAGTCCGCACTGGCGGTAGCCCGAGCCAATGTCTGGTGGTACTGTGGAGGACCACTACTCGAGAGTTTACCTGCCAATTGGAGTGGAATTTGCACTCTAGTACAATTGGCAACTCCTTTCGGCCTGGCATTTCAAACCCAAAGCAAGGCACCCTCTAGTGGGTTATTAAACCCTCGCATATATGTAGATTCAATCAAAATTTCAAGGGATGTTCCCAATGAATTTGAGGCTAAAAACCAGGTAGCTATATGATTTACACCAATGTTGTTTTGGTGGTCCACCATTAATAAAAGGGCAGATTGGGGAAACAATATATGTTACGATCAACAGAAGATTGTCAACCACACCTTAAATGTCATACAGGAAATAGCTAGACGTTTATCTATGTTAACAGCTGAGCTAGCAGAAAGTTCAAGGATTGGTGATCTTTTCCCCAGCCTAACAGAGCAATGGTTGGGAAAGCAAGGAGAAATAATGAGTCCGATCATAATACCTCTCATAATATTTGGAAAAGTTATCCTAATAGGTTGTGGTATAATCCTCTGTGTTAAGGCCCTAGTCCAGGAACAGACAGAGACAGCTCTAACTGAACAATCCTCTATGGCTTACCAAAATAGTCTCTTGTTAAATACTTTTGAGAGCAAAAGTCTCCGTATGCTAATAGAGTTTGAAGAAAAGAGTAATAATGTATAATAAAAGAGGGGGAATTGTGAGAATATAATTGTATCTTTTCTGTCAAAGGAGGTAGTTTCACTTAGGCGGCCATTTTGTAACCTGGTAGGGACTTGCATTCCTTCCCCAAATTAACATCTCTTAAGAGATTACAGGTGTCGACCCTCCCCCATCTTCCCCTGTAGCTGACCAGGAAGAATGTGAAGCTGGAACTTCGACCAATAGGAGTTCAGCGCAGGAGGAGCCTTGCGTTAGGGATATGAGACCCACTGGGTTCTTTGTGAAGCGTGCTCTCTCTCATATCTGGGAGCACCCTTTTTTTGCAAAAAAGTAAAATCGCCTTCCCAAGCAATTTTCGAACACGTGCCATTTCTTTAGACGCCGTAAAAAGTTGTTTCTAACAGTTCAGAGGTAGAATGCCCCTGGGTTCAATCCCCAGTACCAAAAACAAAAAGAATCACTCATTCAACAAATATTTATTGGGCTCCTCCGATCTGCCAGGCCCTGTCCTAAGGGCTGGGGACATATGAGTCAACAAAACACAAATGCCCCTGCTCTCAGAATTTACATCCAATGGAGAACGGGACACACTGTATCTTCTGTGCCTTATCTGCACTTATTTTTCCCTTCCTATTTCCTCCTTGCTCACCCCAGGTCCCCCGGCTCTAGAATTAAGGTTCTGGGATGGCCTCTTCTTCCAAGAGAACTGCATGCTTCCTCAAGAATGAGAGAAGAGTGTGCCCGCTATGAAGGGTGACTAGAAGAAGGAGGTGGCACCATTTTTTGTCATCAGTGACAGATACTTCTGCTTCCTGGTCCTTAGAGCTCACTCTGCATCATCTAATAGTGTCCTCTGTCATTGAGTGGAACTGGCCCTCCTATTTAATTAAAGTGAATTAAGTGGAATCAGCTTTCATAATTGAGTGCTACAGGAATGTCCTGATGGCCACCCTTGCCCTGGGCACCTCACCATTACCCAGTGTGTCATTGTCCCCTGTTTCCTCCACAGATGTGTCACTTGCTCCTCTGGCTACCTGGTTTCCAGCAAGGAATGTGTTAACCTTGCAAACTCTCTTTTGCAAGCATTCAGAGAGGGCATCACCAACCTCGGGATGACTGGTTCTGGAATGTGGGTGTTGTTCTTAGGCAGCATTTCCTGATTTCCTGGGGGGCAGCGTGACTGTCTGACTAGGCACTGCAGGCGGGGGCTGCAAGAAAAGCTCCCAAACACTCGCTTGCACAGAGTGAGAGGGCTTGCATCAGCCTTGGAGACCTAGGCAGTTGGGTTTTCCTACAGAGCCGGACACACAGTACACTCTCAATGAAGACTTATCAATTGGAAGGAAAGAATGATATCAAATGCACAGGAGGAACTGTCTATTTAATCATGTGGTAAATTGCTGCAAAGCGATAAATCCCTTTGTCTAGCAAATGCTCTCCACTAGGGTTTCATGACGTGCACTTGTTAAAGGCTGGAAGCAAGTCCCATCCTGCCTGAATTAACTTGTCCTGTATCCTTGCTGATGTGGAGGAGCTGACGGCTTCTCAAAGTAGCAGTCGTTTACATAACCCTCTTCATACCCACAGCGCGAGGCAGGGGTGGGTGTCAGTATCATCCATCTCCAGAAGAAAGCCTTACAGTTCCACAATCACCGGAAATTCAAAGCATGGTGTTGCCAAACAAAAAACGCTTGACGGTCGCCTTTCACAGTTAATAAGTAACATCCTCTTCATTCCTCTTATGTTTTTGCTAGTAGATTGAGCTTGGCAGGCCTGCTATTTTCCTTATAATGCCAAGTGATGACATTGCCTCCCAAATACAAACCATCATCATTAACACAAGTGTCTCAGAAGGAGCCACCAAAGGTGGCCTCTCTCCCCTGCAGCTGGGGAGAGAGAAGTACCACTTGACATTAAAAAAAAAAGCAGTTCAAAGAATCAAATTTCATCAACCATTAGGTTGAAAATTTTTCACAAGAATATACATCTTGCTCTTCTGGGCAATGTGCAGACTCCAGTGAATATTTATCACTGTTCCCAGCTGCTCTTGGTTAAAAGAAATCTGTTTCTGGATACATTCATTCAACAAAAGGGTCTGGGAAGACTTCTGAGACTTTAAAAATGGTTTAAAGTAGGCTGGGCATGGTGGCGCACGCTTTAATCCCAGTACTTTGGGAGGCGGAGACCGGAGGATCCGGGTTTGCGGCCAGCCTCAGCTCTCTCTCTCTTTCTCACTCTCTCTCTCTCTCTCTCTCTCTCTCTCCCTGTCTCTCTCTCTCTCTCTCTCTCTCTCTCTCTCTC
>PVJS01015965.1:0-14953 GCA_004027185.1 Glis glis
TTCAATCCTCAGTACTGCAAAAAAAAAAAACAAACAAACAAACAAAAAAAAAAACAAAAAAACAACAACAAAACAAAAACCTGAGGCTTGGAGTAGCAGGGAGTGGGGTATCAGACATTTTTGTCTTGCATCCCTTAATGCATGAAATCCTTCTCTCATCATCCATTCCACGTGACTCTAGTGGGGCTGAAATTCACAGTATCCAATATCATTGGGGAATGTGGCTTCTAAGAGTACTCTGTCCCTCTGGATATAGTGGTTGGTGCAAGATGTACAAACAGCAATCTAAGCTGTGTCAGAGGCCTTTCCTGGGATTTCTCTATTGAATAAACATGAGGTAGGGAGGAAGATGTCTTCCCCACCCTCTGGGCACACCAACCTGGATAATGGAGCCTCGAATGATCTGCACCATGCCTTCCCTGCTTCCCTCATAGGGAAGAAGACAGTTGAAAATGGTATAGAATGAGGTCAGCGAGCACAGTGGAGAGCCCTCAGGCTATCCTTTGAGCCCCTGGACTCAGTGAGACCTGAAGCAAAACCAACAATGTCCTTCATAACTTATGAACCAATCAATTCCGTTTGGGACTTAAGGCAGTTTGACCTACATTTGTTTTCCTTCTTCCTCCCTGTCTGCCCCCATGGTACTGGGGATTAAACTCAGGGGGGCTCTACCTCTGAGCTATACCCCCAGTCCTTTTTGAGATAGGGTCTCTCCATGTTGCCCAGGCTGGCCTCAAACTTGGGACCCTCTTGCCTCACCCTTTTGGGTTGTTGGGGTCACAGGTGTGCACCACTGTGCCCAACTCCTTTTTTTTTTTCAGCAGTGGGTAATCCAGGGCCTTAGGCATGTTAAGAAATTGCTAAAAAGCCGGGCATGGTGGTGCACGCTTGTAATCCCAGTATTTGGGAGGCTAAGAGAGGAGGATCACAGGTTCATGGCCAGCCTCAGCTACTTAGTAAGGCCCTCTGGGACTTAGTGCCTGTTTCAAAATAAAAGAATTAAAATAGAGCTGGGTGTGTAGCTTGGAGGTAGAATGCCCCTGGGTTCCATCCCCAGTAACACACACACACACACACACACACACACACACATATAAAGAAAGCGCTAAAAGCCAGGTGTGGTGGTGCATGCCTATAATCCCATAATCCCAGTACTTGGGAAACTGAGACAGGAAGTTTGCAGGTTCGAGGACAGCCTCAGCAAGTAGTGAGACTAATCAACGTAGTGAGACCCTGTTTGAAAATAAAATAGGCTGGGGGGTGTAGCTTGGAGGCAGAATACCCTTGGGTTCAATCCCCAGTACCACCCCCGACACACACAAAAAGCACCGTACCACTGTGTTACACTCCCAGTCCCTTGACCTAAATTTCTGTTGCTTCATTTTAAGGAGTCCTACATGACAGAGGGTGAAGTGAGCTGGTAGTAAAATACTAGAGCTAGAAATCCAAAACCAGGCCTCACTGTTGCCAAAGCCTACACCTAATTGCCATTTTCTGTTTGTGGGATCAGAAGAGTGAATACTTGTGATTCGATATGAAGGGGCTGAGCAGAAGGGAGAGAGATAGAGGTTGTACCAGGCAGGAAACAGCAGTGGTCTATGCCCTAGAAAGCCTGACAGGAGCCTGAGCTTCGAGAGCAACTACTCAGTTCAACTCACACTTCAAACCCCCAACCCCTGCATGTGATATGAGACATAACAACAGGACAATGGTGTTTTTATTTACAATTGGACCAAAAAAAGGCATACAGGCATTTTTTAATTAAAAATAATAATGATGATGATTTAAAAAGTCAGAAAAATTGACAGTTTGAACCCTTTGAGAAGTCCATTTTCCCCCACCCCCCCCAACAAGAGAATCTCTTAGGGAAAAACAAAAATTCAAGATTTGAATGAACAGGACTCCAATGTCGTTCTCTATTGCTTGGTCCCTTTTCTCCAACTTGATTCCTGGTGGATGGCACTTGGCGCTGCAGAGTCGCTGTGAGGCAAGACTGAGCAGTCCACTGGTTTGACTGATGGAGCTGGCAGGGCCTGGAGACTCTGGGGTGGAGACGAGTGGGGTTGTTCCTAGCTTAACCAACATCCTGAGCTTGGTCTTCTGGTGTAGCCTCAGGACCAGAGCAAGGGTGAGTGGCTGTTATTTGAACCCTAATCCCAGGGTGGATTTGGTCTCTTGCAATTTATGGGCAAACACCTGTGACTTACACAGGGTGGGCACGGTCCAGGAAGAGCAGGGGTTGCAGAGGAGTCAGGTCAGCCACATAAGCCTCCTCCTTCCAACGTGCGGAGACTTAAGCTTGTTCCTGGGAATTTGGGAAGATGGAGCTTACCTTTCATCTTCCTTTTTTTTTTTTTTTTGGCGGTACTGGGGATTGAACCGAGGGCATTCTACCTTCGAGCTATACTCCCGGCCCTATTTTTTATTTCTTATTTTGAAACAGGGTCTCACTAAGTTGTGGAGGGCCTCACTAAGTAGCTGTTGGGCCACGAACCTGTGATCCTCCTGTATCAGCCTCCCAAGTACTGGGATTACAAGTGTGCATCACCACGCCCAGCTCATCTTCCTTCTCAGAGCAGTTTTCTGGGAGTCCCAAAAAGAACTCAGGAGGGAGGTGAAGGGGATGGGTCTGGCTAAAAGAACTGAGCATAAACACTGAGGCCAGGGGACATCAGGGAGAGAATGCCTGTGCCCAGCCACCTCGAGGAGGGGACATGAATTCGTCAGGCCTCTTTTTTCTGCCCTGGAAGTGAGGAAGAAGGTTCACTGCCAGTATACTGGGGAAAGAGCAGCACTCCCCTGAGCAAAGGACTGGGGGAGCAAGCCTGAGGGGTGAGAACCCTAGCGGCCTTAGCCATCCCTTCCCAAAGACAGATATGCGGATGCTTGGCTCTGGAAACATTTGGCCCCAGGTCCAAGGTTTCTTGGCACGAGAACAGTTCACTGCAGATCTCTTCTCCTTGTTGGTCAGCAAACTCTGCTGCTCTGATGAGGGGCCACTCCTCCTGTCCTAGAAAACCTGACCCCAGCACACTCCCAGGGCATGTCCTTCTTGCCATCAAGGCTTGTGCCTGCTCCTGGTAAAAAGCTGGCTTGAAGGCTGGCTGGAAGCTCAGCCTGGCGCAGGCCTAGGAGAAGGCTGGGGAAGATAGAAGAGGAAAGGATAGGGCTGGCCCAGGCTGGTTGGCACTAAAGGTGCTGTCCGGGCTAGAACTGTGCTGTGTCGCAGCATCAATGGAAGTCGGGTGGCACGGCTCTGAACCCTCACTGCAGTCCCAGCGTTGCCTCTTCCAGTTAGTTGTGGGGTGGCCAGTAGCCCTGAGGAACTGAGGTGGAGTCAGTGACCAAAACCATTATCTCAGTGGATTTATCCATTCTAGATCCATCTGTTTAAAAAAACTAAGAGAAAAAAAAAACCAAACCAAAAATAAACCTGAACAAACAGGTCAGAGAGTTCCTGGAGGGAATTTTCTTAGCACTGAAAAAAAAAAAACCTCGTCCCCCACAGAATTGGAATACGATGAAGAAAAATGCAAGATTTATCTACAGGCCCTCCCGCCCCCCACGCAACCCCAGGATCTAGGAACACTGTGCCAGGAGTTACATTCCAAACGAGCAGGAGTCATTTTATTTTGCGTGCCTGCAGTTTCCCACGCAGGGTGGCTTCCTGTCCAAGGACGGAGTGGGCCTGGCCATGGTCCACCCTGATCAGTCTATCTTCACAGCAGCATAGATTTTGCGGACGAACATATAGGCTGCATAGAAGCCAATGGTGCCTGTGAGCAGCCAGAAGGAGAGGACCATGAGGGCAGTGTAGCCGAAGTAGAGGAGAGAGGGGATGAACTCCACGATGTCCAGCTGGCAAAGAGCAGGGAGAGGAGAGAGCGATGGTTGCTTAGTGCCAGGAGCCATGGGAAACCAGGGATCCCTACCTTCTCACAAATCTCATGGTGAAACTGACACCTGACAAAAGGTGCCACAGCCACAGCTAGCCCTCCTTGTGTTGCCCAGGACACTCATGACATCAGGGGCCAGGGCCAGAATGTGGTAGGAAAGAACGGCCACAGCTGTGCCTCTTCCTGGTCCTCCACAGTCCCCAGAACAGCACAGCAACACTCTGGATGGCTGAAGCAGCAGTCAGGGAGTGGGGAGGGAGGCAGAGGAGAGTGTCCAAAGCTCACAGCTGAAGGACCAGAGAGCCAACCTCTGCCTACATTCCTCCTCTGAGAATACTTGTCATTTTGTTAATGTTGGACAGTTCAGACTCCTTTATCAAGGGTAGAGTTTAGAGGCCTTGGCAGACATGCTAGGGATCTATGCTGTGTGTCTGCTGCAGCAAATGAAACTAATTTGGAATCTTGGTATCAAGATATACCAGTGTACTAGGGCCTGAATGTGGCCTCTTCTATGGCTCTTGGGCAGGTATATGGTCACAAAATGCCAGGAACCCAGAAGAAAACAATAAAGAAATAAAGAAGACAATATTTCACTGCTTGAGACCCTGAGCTTATGGGGTAAAGGCTACGCTTTCAGGTTCAACCTCTATCTCTCTCCCATATGCATTGTTACGGTTGCAGGTGGGGTGAGGGTGATGGGGAGAGGAGCAGGGCAGTGGTCAGAACAGGAAAGGGATGAGCAAAAAGGCAGGGTCTCAGTTCAGGTGGGTCAAGGCCATCATTTTATAGACAAGACACTGGGCTGGAGGAAGAGGTTTTGAGATAGACAACGAAGATGGGGCAGGAGGCGGGATAGGCAGCTCTGATGAGATCTGATTTTGTCAGCCTGGGACTCTTTCCTGTCTTCCCCGCTCCAAGTGTTTTGAAGAACGCACTGGCTACTCTGTGGTCCTGTTGGGGTCATCAATCCTAGTACAAAACCCAAGTCAATCGGTTGGGATATACTATCCCATCGGACCTGGTAAACAGTGAGTGCTGGGCATGTAACCCTGGCAGAGCCAACAAGGTCTTCCCTGGGATTGCTGTGCGATGTCAGTGAGAAGACATACTTTTAGTTTAGGGCTGTGGAGTTGAAATGAGGAGTCTGGTGTTGCCACTGGTTAGCTTTTTACTTTGTGGAAAGATTCCACTGAATTAAAAAAAAAAAAAGATACACAGCTAATATGTAGACACAGAGCCCTGATGTTTTACAGATATATTTCAGATGTCTGAAGCTGGAACCCCAAACCTGTTAAGCTGTCCAGTTGTCCAATAGATCGTCTTTTTGTTTAAGCCAGTTTGAGCTGGGTTTGGTCACCTGCCACTCACAAGAGCTCTGGTTCGAATGGGTTGTAGATGAGGGAGAGCAGACTGTTCTGGATGATGCTAGGAATAAGACTAAGGTCTGAGGATGGGAGTTACAGAGGGGCAGATTGCAGTGAGTCAAGGAGACCTTCGTAAGGACAGACTCTGTCTGCGAAAAGAATGGGAGTGTCAGGATGAAGAGTCTTTCCTGTTGCTGGATGTGCTATGGCAAGGGTCAGCACACTTTCTTCAAGAGCCAGATTATATTTTTTTTAGATTTTATAGGCTATATGGTCTCTGTTTCAACTGTTCAACTGCCACTCAGTGTGGAAGCAGCCACAGATGATATGTAAATGAACAAGTATGGCTGCAGTGCAATAGAATTTTATTTCAGGAACAGGCTTGCTGGCCCATGGACTGCAGTTTGCTGACCTCTGAGCTAGATGATATCTATTGGGATTGTTGAAGAGGAAGGGCAGTCACCAGACTGAAAACAGGTGGAACGATGCACTAAATGATCCTTCAAGTCCTTTTCAACCTGATATTTTGGGAAGAAGGCATTTCAACTTTCAACTAATGGATCCACAACTTTATTTGGACATATACCTTGGTTGCAAGCAGAGAACTGCTTGCTTTTGGGCTTGGGAGACCCAAAGTACCATGCGTGGGATCAAGTCTTCAGTGTTAGTCTTGGAGGTAAGGGGCCCACAAGAGCACCCTTAACTCCTCTCACAGGCCCATCTGGTTTAGTCTTTTGATTTTTTGCAGTACTGGGGACTGAACCCAGGGGCACTCTACCATTGAGCTATGTCCCAGCCCTTTTAATTTTTTTATTATTTTTTTTTGAGGTACTGGAGATTGAATCCAGGGGCATTCTATATCTGAGCTACACCCCTAGGGCTATCTATCTATCATCTATCTATCTATCTATCCATCCATTCTCTATTTATTTTTTGTTACTAGAGATTAAACCCAGGAGCATTCTTTTTTTTTTTTTTTTTTGGTACTGGGGATGGAACCCAGGGACATTCTACCTCTGAGCTACACCCACTGCCCTATTTTTTTTATTCTTTATTTTTGAAACAGAGTCTCACTAAGTTGCAGAGGGCCTCACTAAGTAGCTGAGGCTGGCTGCAAACCTGTGATACTCTAGTCTCAGCCTCCTAAGTACTGGGATTACAAGCGTGCGCCACCACGCCGGGTATAACCCAGGAGCATTCTACCTCCAAGTTACACCCCCATTCCTATTTTATTTTTTATTTTGAAACAGGGTCTCACTAGGTTGAAGAGAGTCTCACTACTTGCTGAGCTGTCCTCGAACCTGTGATCCTCCTGTCTCAGCCTTCCAAGTGCTGGATTATAGGCATGCGCCACCATGCCGGCCCTTTTTATTTTTTATTTTGAGAGAGTATCACTAAGTTGTTCAGGCTGGCATGGAACTTGGGATCCTTCTGGTTCATCCTCCCAAGTACTGGGATCACAGGCGTGCGCCACTGTGCCTGGTCCCATCTGGTTTAGGCGTTATGCATGAATTTATCAAAACTGTTGGGCCAGGCGTGGTGGCGCACGCTTGTAATCCCAGTACTTTGGGAGGCGGAGACCGGAGGATCCGGGTTCACAGCCAGCCTCAGCTCTCTGTCTCTCTCTGTCTCTCTCTCTACTTAGTGAGGCCCTCCGCAACTTCGTGAGACCCGGTTTCAAAATAAAGTATAAAAAAATAGGGCCGGGGGTGTAGCGCAGAGGTAGAACGCCCCTGCGTTCAATCCCTGGTACCGCAAAAAAACAAAAACAAAAACAAAAACAAAACTGTTGGGATCTACTTGCATTATCACTCATGCTACTCCTTGGGGATGACGACTCTGGGAGTTGGCCCTAGCTAGGCATGCCAGGCTCCTGTGTGGGCTTGTGCAACAAGGAGGCCTTGGAGATGCAGGCACAGCCCTTGTCCATCCACTCCTCACGCTGCGGGACAGAGCAGTACCTGAGTGAAGAGAAGGAAGCCCCAAGAGAGGTTGCCTGAGGTCTTGAATCTGGGTTCTAGAGGCTGTATCAGTGTCTTCTGCTTTTTTTTTCTTTTTTTTTTTTTGCGGTACTGGGGATTGAACCCAGGGGCGTTCTACCTCTGCGCTACACCCCCGGCCCTATTTTTTATACTTTATTTTGAAACCGGGTCTCACTCAGTTGCAGAGGGCCTCACTAAGTAGAGACAGAGAAAGAGAGAGAGAGAGAGAGAGCGAGCTGAGGCTGGCAGCGAACCCAGATCCTCTGGTCTCCGCCTCCCAAAGTACTGGGATTACAAGCGTGAGCCACCACGCCCGGCTTCTGCTTTTATCTTTATTAACTCCTTTCATCTACTTTTATTCTTTCCTGTGACTGTTCTTTTTCCCCCTAGTTTCTTGGGGTGAATACTGCATTACCAGTCTCTCTTCTTATTAGAAGCATTACAGGTGACATGTTGCCTGTAAGTGCTGCTCTAGGGTAGCTCAGAGGTTTTGCATGCAGTGTTCTCACTGTCATCTATCCTGAAGGCTTGCTGTCTCCCAGACATACAGAACGCATCTAAAAAGATGCATGGTCTAGAGTAGAGAACAAAGCCGGGTGTGGTGGCACACGCTTGTAATCCCAGTACTTGGGAAGCTGAGACAGGAGGATCTGGGTTCACGGCCAGCCTCAGCTACTTAGTGAGGCCCTCCGCAACTTAGTGAGACCCTGCTTCAAAATAAAGAATAAAAAAATAGGGCTGGGGGTATAGCTCAGAGGTAGAATGCCCCTGGGTTCAATCCCCAATACTGCAAAAAAAAAAAAAAAATAGAGTAGAGAACAATTCTGTTTGACTTTGGTTCACCCCGCTCTTGGCAGGAAAGTAAGATTCAGACTCTGGGGGTTTTCTCCAGCATTCTGCCTAAAGAGGACTAAGGGATCCCCTCAAGGAGGGTGGTACCTTGTTAACAAAATAAAAGATGGCATAGACCAGGACGTAGAATGCAGATCCCCCGGAGACTAGGAAATTCCTCCACCACCAGCGGTAATCCTGAGGAGGAAACAAAAGAAGAGTCATGGCTGTCTCCATGGCTTCTTCCTAACAAACTCCATGGCTGACCGAGGGGCTCAAGGCTCTGAGTAAGGAAAGTCAACATAGCCAGGTATGGTGGAGCACACTTGTAATCCCAGTACTTGGGAGGCTGAGACAGGAGGATTGCAGGTTCACGGCCAGCCTCAGATACTTAGTGAGGCCCTCCGCAATTTTGTGTGTGTGTGTTGTACTGTGGATTGAACCCAGGAGCATTCTACCTCTCGGCTACATCCCCAGCCCTTTTTATTTTTATTTATTTATTTATTTTTTGTGGTACTGGGGATTGAACCCAGGAGCATTCTACCTCCGAGCTACACCCCCAGCCCTATTTTTTATTCTTTATTTTGAAATGGTCTCACTAAGTTGCTGAGGGCCTCTCTACGTACCTGAGGCTGGCTGCGAACCTGCAATCCTCCTGTCTCAGCCTCCCAAGTATTGGGATTACAAGCATGTGCCACCACATCCGGTTTATTTTTCGTTTTGAAACAGGGTCTCACTATGTTGCTGAGCCTGTCCTAGAACCTGCGATCCTCCTGTCTCAGCCTCCCTAGTACTGGGATTATAGGCATACACTACCACACATGGCTTAAAAGGGTGAATTTTACACAATCAATTTTTATAAAACTCAACAACAGACAAAGAAACTAATAACAATTAATGTTTCTTGAACAAAATGCTTCCCAGGTGGCAGGCACCATTCCTTTTTATCTTCTTTTTGGTGGTACTAGGGATTGAACCCAGGGGTATTCCTCTGAGCTACACCCCCAGCCCTCCCCTTTTTTTTGTGGTACCAGGGATTGAACCCAGGGGCATTCTACCTCTGAGACACACCCCCATACCTGTTTTTTTTTTATTCTTTATTTTTGAAACAGGGTCTCACTAAGTTGCGGAGGCCTCACTAAGTAGCTGAGGCTGGCCGCAAACCTGCGATCCTCCTGTCTCAGCCTCCCAAGTACTGGGATTACAAGCATGTGCCACCACGCCCGGCTTCCCCCAGTCCTTTTGATTCTTTGTTTTGAAACAGGTTTTTGCTAGGTTGCTGAGAGTCTTGCTGTGTTTGAGGCTGTCCCTGAATTTTCAATCCGCCTGTCTTAGTCTCTCAAGTACCGGGATTACAGGCTACCATGCCTGGCCACCCCCAGACCTTTTAAAATTTTATTTTGAAACAAGGTCTTGCTAAGTTGCTGAGGCTGGCCTTGAACCTGCAATCCTCCTGTCTTTTAGTCTTTTAAGTGCTATATATGAACCAGCTCATTTAGTACTTACAGCAGCCCTCCAAGTTAAGTTTATTAGAGTCCCTGTCATACCGAGGAGAAATGAAAGGCATAGAGGCTTAGAGAGTTACTCAAGATACAGAGCTGTTAATGGAAGAGCCAGATTCCAGCCCATGCTGGCAGTTCCAGGGCCTTGGCTTGCCTACTCTGCAAGAGCTTGTTCCCAAAGGAAGGGCAGGTCACCAATTTGTAGGAGCTGGTTAGAGAAACTACTATTGGGAGAGGACTCAGTACTGATAAACCTACTGTCCTTCATCAAATTGTGGTGATAACCCCATGCAACTTGGCGGTGAGGCAGGTATCATTAATGCCAATGTGCAGCTGAGAAATGCAGGTTTAAAGAGGGAAGCAACATACTGGCCCAATACTTACAACCTGAGGCAGGGACCACACGGGAAACCCAGACCCAGCCTCCTAGCACAGCCTTGCTGATCTGTTCAATGATGGGTCCAGGGCCGGGCGTGGTGGCGCACACTTGTAATCCCAGTACTTGGGAGGCTGAGACAGGAGAATTGCAGGTTCGCAGCCAGCCTCAGCTACTCAGTGAGGCCTCCGCAACTTAGACCCCGTTTCAAAATAAACAATAAAAAATAGGGCTGGGGGTGTAGCTCAGAGGTAGAATGCCTCTGGGTTCAATCCCCAGTGCTGCAAAAAAAAAAAAAAAAAAAAAAAAAGCTGGGTCCAACCTCCCCCGACCCCCTCTCTTTGGCCGTCCCATCCCCCTCACCTCTGCACACAGCTGGAAGTACACCATGACGATGCTGATTTGTGAACAGGACACCACCAGGATGATGAAAACAAGGAACAAGAAGCCAAAGAGGTAATAGAACTGATTCTCCCAGATTGCCTGTGGACAAACCAGAGTGGGCCTTCAGCTGGGCTGCATCTGCTCAGCTGTCCCTTCCCCTGCCTTGCCATGTGTCACCAGAGAAGGAATGGAGACACCACCATAACACCAGCATGTCCTGTGGGCCTGGCATGTGGTTCTGGCTGGTCACTCCTCCTTGGAGGAGGGATGAGCCGTGTTCTTAGGGAGGGGATGAGTCATGGCTGACCTTGCTCTTGGTGGGTCCCAGCCTGAACCTGGCAGCATGGAGGAAATAATCAAAATTATATGGCAGCCACCACCACTTAGGGGTAGCTTACCACATGCCAGGCACTGTGCTACATCCCTTATACTCATCTCCACATGCAGCCTATGCAGGCCTGGCCTTTTATAGTTCAGGAGGTCAAAGCTAAGGGAGGCTGGTGATTAGCCTAAGGTCATACAGACAGAATAGAAGGAGTCTTCCTGGGAGGTGCACAAGGGTCAAAGGACAGCCAAATCATCCTCTGACCCTTTTCCTGGACAGGCATAGGTGGGCAAGGGTCTCAGCAAGGAGGGGCTGGACCACTGCTCTGGAATAGCGGATACTTGTCAGTACCGAATTGGGGCCTAGCACCGTCTAGGCTGGGTACCTGGCTGGGTCAGCCAGGCTTACTGCCAAACTTTCATCTTGGCACCCCACCAAGTGCCTTTATGGACCACAATGATCCTGACAACTGGGGATCATTCCCTCAGTTGCCTGAAGTTTTGGGTAATGTTGACAGGTATTCCCGTCTTTATGGGAAGGATCCCAGAAACAGAAGCAGATGCAACAATGCTATTAATCATGGTGGTAAATGACTGAGCATCACTGAAGCAGGCTCCATGTACTAAGCCTTTTCCACGCATGGGACCTGGGCCCCATGGCCTCTCTCCTGTAACTTTCCGAGCTGTCCTGATAGGCAGGTCCATTATGTGATTTCAGGGTAAAGAAGGGGCTTTGAGAGGTTACACGACCTGTCTGCAATCTCATGGGCACTAAGAGGCACAGAACCCAAGTGGAGGAGAGACCAGGCTGAGGGGGTGAGGTTGTGTATGAAGTGGTGGGGACGGGCAGCAGTACTCACACTGAAGATGAAGAACAGCTCGATGAACATGGCACCAAAGGGTAGGATCCCAGCCATGAGGATGCTGGAGCAGAGCATGAGTGTTAAAACTGCTGAGACCCAGCCATCGGGAAGCCCAAGCTCCCTCCCAAGCTGGTATGGAGAGTGCCCACATGGGTGGCGGTTCTATGTCTTCTCCATGCTGTGGTGCCATAACCTCTTGAAAAGCAGGGAGGGTGAGCATCATTCTCCCCAGTTCATAGATGGGAAACTGAGGTACAGAGAGGTGGGTGACCTGCCCAAGGTCCAAGTGATGGTTCTAATCTGTCTCAACACACCCTCCACCCCTCCCCTTTCGTGTCCTGGCTCCTAGGCTGACACCCAAGTCTGGCTTCACAATAAGGTCCTCCTTATTGTGAAGCAAAGCTGGGCTTTCATCAAGGCTACTGGGCAGCTGTAGCTACTGCAGGAGCAGGGGCCACAGCACCTGCAGGGCCCTTCCAAGTGTGTGGTCCAGGGGAGCGATGGCCTTGCCCTCCCCAGAAGGCCCCTACTCTTGCCCCTCCTGCAAGACTCACCCCACAAATCGGTTCATGTACCACCGCTGTTCAGGGATCTGCCGGGGAATCTGGTTGGTGCGCACAGGATTGTCATATGGCTGCTTGCGGAAGCCAAAGTAGTAGCCCAAGTAGACAAGGGGCAGGGAGATCCCAAACCACATACATAGTAGAGCCACCATGGTGGGAAAGGGCACCTGTAGACATAGCACTGTCAGGAACCCATGAGGCCCCATGCCCAGGACTGTCTATACAGGGGGAGGGCGGCCTGCTGGGCTCCAGAGGAGCCACACATAGTGGGGCCATCATGGTGGAGAAGGTCCTGCAGACACCCCCCCGCCCCAGGACTCCTGCCAGAATCTCTGAGGGCTAAGGATTTCCTGGGGGAAAGCAGAGGGAAAATGAAGGCATATGGGCTCCTAGTGAAGAAGGAATCTTGGTATCTCAGGAGCTTATCATTCAGGGAGGAAGCAGGGAAGAACAGGAAAGGAAGGGCTGGGGACACAAAGGGGACACAAGGGGCCGGAATGAACGGAAGTTATAAATGTCCTATTATCTGTCAAGATAAATGAAGGAAAAGGGGAACAAAATTACACAAAGTACTCCAATTTGGTTGAAGGAAAACACCACAATATACTTCTTTTGTGTGTGGTGCTAGAGATTGAACCCAAGGGAATTCAACCTCTGAGCTATACCCCAGCCCTATTTTATTTAATTTAATTAATTTATTTATTTATTGCGGTACCAGGGATTGAACCCATGGGCATTCTACCTCCGCGCTACACCCCCGGCCCTATTTTTTATACTTTATTTTGAAACCGGGTCTCACGAAGTTGCAGAGGGCCTCACTAGGTAGAGAGGGAGGGAGAGAGAGAGAGAGAGAGAGAGAGAGAGAGAGCGCGCTGAGGCTGGCCTCAAACCCGGATCATTCCGGTCTCCGCCTCCCAAAGTACTGGGATTACAAGCATGTGCCACCACCCCCGGCCCAATTTTATTTTTATTTGGAAACAGTCTCACTAAGTTGCAAAGTGGCTGAGGCTGGTTGCAAACCTGCGATCCTCCTGTCTCAGCCTCCCAAGTACTAGAATTATAGGTGTGCGCCACCTTGCCCAGCTCACAATATACTTTTAAGTACAGAAACGCAGGTTATAATTATATATAGGACTCAATTTGAATAAAAATACAATATTTATTTATTTATTTATTTAATTTTTTTTTTGCGGTAACGGGGATTGAACCCAGGGGCGTTCTACCTCCGTGCTACACCCCTGGCCCTATTTTTTTTTTAATACTTTTTATTTTGAAACCGGGTCTCACGAAGTTGCGGAGGGCCTCACTAAGCAGAGAGAGAGAAAGAGAAAGAGAGAGAGAGTGAGAGAGAGAGAGCTGAGGCTGGCCTCGAACCCGGATCCTCCAGTCTCCGCCTCCCAAAGTACTGGGATTACAAGCGTGTGCCACTACGCCCGGCAAAAATACAGTATTTATATGTACATGTGCCTGAAAAGGCCTATACCAAAAAGTTAACAGTGGATGGGATGTGGGGGATTACAACTAATTTTTCATTTTCTCCATCTTTTACTATAGTTATCAGTTATTAAGTAAAGTGTTTAGAATAGTATGTTAACAAAGTAAATGCCATATAAATGTTTGCTATTATTATTTTATAATTTCTTTTCTTTTCTTTTTTTGTGGTACTGGGGATTGAACCCAGTGGCATTCTACCTCCAAGCTACACCCTCAGCCCTTTTTAATTTGATTTGGAAACAAGATCTCGCTAGGTTGCTGAGTCTTGCTATATTGCTGAGGCTGTCCTCAAACCTGTCAGATTCCCAGGTACTGGTATTACAGGTGTGTGTCACCATGTCTGGCTTTTTAAATGATAGAAAATGTATCTATCAAAAGGGGGGGGAAAAGAGCTGGGTGTGGTAACACATGCTTGTAATCCCAGTACTTGGGAGGCTGAGACAGGAGGATTGCAGGTTCGCAGCCAGCCTCAGCTACTTAGTGAGGGACTCCGCAACTTAGTGAGACCCTGTTTCTAAATAAAAAATAAAAATACGGCTGAGGGTGTAGCTCATAGATAGAATGCCCCTGGGTTCAATCCCTAGTACCACAAAAAAAAAAAAAAAGGCTAAGACAGGAGGTTCGAGCTTAGCCTTAGCAACTTAGTGAGACCCTGTTTAAAAATAAAAAGGGCTGGGGGTATAGCTTGGAGGTAGAATGCCCCTGGGCTCAATCCCCAGTACAAAAAAGAAAAAAAAGTGAGAAAAGACTGAAAGAACATATATTAAAGATCTACATAGTTGGGTGTGGTGCATGCCTGTAATCTCAGTACTTGGGAGGTTGAGACAGGAGAATTGCAAGTTCAAGGCCAGCCTCAGCAACTTAGCAAGACCCTGTCTCAAAATAAAAAATAAATAGGGCTGGGGGTGTAGCTCAGAGGTAGTATGCCTCTGGGTTCAATCCCCAGTACTGCAAAAAAAAAAAAAAAAAAAAAAAACCCAAAAAACTATATAGTATTTATCTCTACAATGAGTGTTTATAATGCACAACTGGAGAGCCAGGTGTGGTGGTGCACATTTGTAATTCCAGTACTTGGGAGGCCGAGACAGGAGGATTACAGGTTCAAAGCCAGCCTCGGCAACTTAGTGAGGCTCTCAGCTACCTAGTGAGACCCTGTTTCCAAATAAGAAATAAAATCAGTCTGGGGTGTAGCTTGGAGGTAGACTGCCTCTGGGTTCAATCCCCAGTACCAAAAATAAATAAATAAATAAAAAGCACAACTGGTGATGGGAGGAAAATGTTGAAGAGAACAGGAATACAGGTATAAAAGGGGAAGTGAAGCCGGCCGTGGTGGCGCACACTTGTAATCCCAGTACTTTGGGAGGCGGAGACCGG
>PVJS01015965.1:15053-38210 GCA_004027185.1 Glis glis
AAAAAAAAAAAAAAAAAAAAAAAAAAGAGGAAGTGAGAGGTGAAGCATGACTGTGTTTCCCAAGCTGCTGGGAAGAGCCAGTCCTCCAGCTGCCTAGACTTGAATCCTCACCGGGGGGCTCTAACAGGCATCTGCAGGTAGGGGCAGGTGACTCTATGTGCTATGGCTGGGGTGGCAAATGCTTTCCCTGCCTCTACTACAGCCCTGCTAACTGACTACGACCCTATTGCCCCTACCCTCAACTGAGTTCAATCCTACTCTAGAGTCCTGGGCCATAACAATGCAACAGCCTGGACTGGCAGGACCCCCATTCTTAGGATAGGACCACCTGCCCCTCCCCGTCCTCTCTGCCTCCAGCTGCAGAGGCAGGATACCAAGGAGGAGAGCTCTCTTTTGGGATACTGACCTAATATACTCACAAAGGCAGCTCTCCCTTGGTTGTGACAAAGGGGAATTCCCTGGTTGGCCCCTGGATTATGAAAACGTCTCTTTAGAGAAGTGAGCTCTGACCAGCTGTTTCAAAGTCCAGAGAGACCAGGGCCAGGAAATGGGCAGACGGGCAGTGCTGGGGAAACCCCAGCCCCCAGGGAACTTTGGAGATTGAAAAAAGGAAAGGGAACAGCAAGAAGTGACCCTGAGGAGGGAGGCAAAGCACCACTGCCCCCCTTGCTGGGGAGAGAAGAGGAGGGTGGAAGGAGGGCACTTACCGCTCCTGAAGAATGCTTTCCCCAGATAAAGCAATTCAATATGAAGCATATGCCAAAAACCACGCCAGGGTACAGTGTCGCCGTCTGAAACAAGAGCAGTCAGCTGGGGGGCTGTATCCAGGGAGCTCCTACCTGTTTCCAGTGGGGCTCCCTGGCCAGAGGCTTCAGCCCCTCCTTGCCCTTTAGAACTCAGTGCAAGCATTGTTCCTACCTGAAAGCATTCCCTGACCCTGGACGAGGCAGGCCTCAGTTCTATGCCCTCTCACATCCCTGAAACTGCTCCTTCCTTGCTTTTATCCCAGTTAGTGATTACAGAGGATTCCCAACTTGGGAAGGTTCCACTTAGGATTTTTGGATTTTATGTTGTGAAAGTGATATGCATTCAGTAGAGACCGTATTATGACGTTTGGTAGGTGAGGCGCATTAAATTCACTTTCAACTCAGAATATTGTGAATTTATGATGGGTTATTGGGATACAATCCCATTGTCAGTCAAGGAGCCCTTATGTATTTTTGATCAATGTCTGCCTCTCCCCCAGTCAGTAAGCTCCTTGGGAGGAGTGAGTCCACCATGCTCTCTGATGTGCTCCCATTGATTAGACCACAGCAGCTACTCAATACATGCTGAGTAAGTGAAGAAATAAAACTTTTACAAAACATGTATGTCTAGGCCCCAAATCACCTAGAATGACAGCTTTGAGTCTCAGGGATGGTACATGTCTACATGCATCACCTCACCTAATCTTCACTACAGGTTTAGAAGGGAAGGCCTAACATCATCCCTTTTCAGCTGAGGACACCGAGGCCAGTGATGTTAAATACCCCCTGCCCACATACACACACAGTTTATACAGCTCACCAAGGCTGGAGCACGACTTCGTATCTAGGCAGTGTGACTCCAGAGCCCAGGCTCTTGAACTAGTGTGGTGTGTTCTAGTCAGTTGGAATCTCTTGGGTTGGGGTCCAGGCACAGGGAACCAAAGCCAGGGAACCAAAGCCCCAGACTTATACTGGAGTCACCAGGCCGGAGACTGCTGTGGCTGCCTGGGTATCCAGGCAGTAACTGATCACAATGACCAGAGCCCTCTGTAACCTGGCATTCAACTTCTGCTGCCAGTTTCATCTGTGGCACCAAAGATGCCACTCCCACCAACAGGTGGCCACCGCTCCTGCACATTTCTGTCCCTGGGCCTTTCATAGGTCATCAACCATAGGACGCCTTGAAGTCTTCACTTCCTGAGTGCTAATGCCATACCAAGAGCCTCACATGTACAGTCTCCTTCATCTTTACAACCCTGAGAGATAGATGTGACTATCCCCATTGGAGAGAGAGGAAAACAGGCTCAGAGGGCTGTTCATGATTACCCATCAGGGAAAAAAACAGATCCAGGACAGGTCTGGGCAATTCCAGAATCTGAGGCCCCTCTGCTGGCTGCTTCCTTCCATCTGAAACCCCCTCTTCAAGGACAGCTCAAATGTCATTTTCTCCCTTCCTGTGTTCCTCTTCACTGATGTGTAGCAGGGAATTCCTCACCTGCATTCCTGGATGAAATTCATGGTCTGGGCACCACGGGTATGAATGTGTTAGACACCAAGGGTATAAATAGGAAAAATATTCCAGGGAGAAGGGGCTCAGGGGTCCCTGGAAGGAAAAGCTGAACCCCAGGACCCCTCCTATTTCTATGGTCTTTTCTTTTTTTTTTTTTACGGTACTGGGGATTGAACCCAGGGGCATTCTACCTCTGAGCTACACCCTCAGTTTGATTTTTATTCTTTATTTTGAAACAGGGTCTCACTAAATTGCAGAGGGCCTCACAAGTTGCTGAGGCTGGCCGTGAACTTGCGATCCTCCTGTCTCAGCCTCCCAAGTACTGGGATTACAGGCGTGCGCCACCACGCCCGGCTTTTCTATGGTCTTTTCTGCTGCCAAATCTTTCCTTACTCCCAGGAGGACAGGAAAGGGCAGGAGCCATTCTGGAGAGAAACAGAGGCATCAAGCCTGGAAAATAGGCTGGCAGTCATGTAGGCCTGGCTTCTTTTGCCTGGCAGGCAATTCTCTCTACTCTGTTGCACAGGGTGTTCTCCCTTGGCGCTGCTGACTGAAAGCCTGTCATTCTGAATACCCAATTTCTTCTCTTGCTTGAGCGATTCAACAATAAAGGCTAAGAATCATCTAATTTCAAACCCTCACTTTATAGATGAGGCAACTAGGACCCTTGGTCCTAGCTGTGAGCCTATGGTTAAGGGCCCAGAACTGCTAACCCTTTGGCCCCAGCCCCTCCTGCTCCATCATGCTGCTGCTTGGCCTCAGGCCTGAAGATCCCCACCACAGTCTGCATACACTCCTTCTGAGGAGCCCAGGAAGGAGCAGCTCAGACCCCAACAAATGCCGGGAGGGGGCTTAGGACACTTACACAGAAGGCTCCTTTCTTCCACCGATGGCCTTTCAGAGTGCGGTACAGACGGCCAGCAGAAAATCCACCGAACACCCTGTGGGAAAAGGGCAGGGGTGCACACCAAGAGGACCTATTAGTACTATGAGGAGGTTTGTGCCAGCCCCAGGAGTCCATCCACACACACCTACCCCATAAACATGAAGAGGAAGCAAGCTGTGGTCATGAGAGCTCCACGGCTGGAGGGCGACAGCATCCCAAGCATGGCCACGACTGCAGAGGGAGGGAGGGCAGTGAGGGGGCGGACCACCAGGGGCCCCAGCTCCTGCCCTGGGCTGACGGGACTAGACAAGGCTACCTTCTCCCTTGGCCTTCTCAATGGCAGTCCCTTCCCTTCTATAGGAAAAGACTGGGTCTTAGCTGGGGTTCACAGGGGTGTAGCTGCTGTTGGGCCTTGGTTGGCTGAAACTTAACTGTGGCTTCCAGTCTACAGAGCATATACAAGGAGCCAGGCACTGGGCTAAAAATGCCAGCTTACTGAAAGCATCTTCTCAACTCTGTAGGGTGGAAATTAGATTCTCCATTTCTCATACAAGGAAACTGAGGCTTAAAATGGGTAGGTGGCTTGTATGAGATCATAAAGCTTGGAGGCATGAGACTGAGATACAAATTTAGTCAGATTGACTATAGAGCAGTCTGTTATTACTATACATTTGTGCTTTGTCTTTGTTGAAGAAAAAAGACCGGAGTCAGTCCTAATCCTGGTACTGACTTTGGGTGCATCACTTAACTTGACTGCAAAAGGAGGCCAGCCTCATAGCACTGATATGTGGCTTCACAGACAGGGTGGACATGGCGGGCTCTGTAAACCAGGCGAGAAAGCTGTGAGGAGAATCATCATTCCCAGAGCCTAAGGTGTGGCTGGGATGAGTGGCTATCTGGCACAGAGATGCTGACATGACTGCTTGGTGCTAAGTGCTTGGCCCCTTCTCTAGGGAGGGAAGCCCACTCTCCACCTTGAGGCACAGAGAAGACATGGTCATGCCTCAGGATCAATCCCATGCTCCTCTGGGCTCCATACCCAGCCCTTGGGTCCACTCACAGATGACGATGAGGATCATACAGAAGAGCTGAATGCCTGAGCCCAGCAGGGAGCTGAGGATCATGGGGTACTGGGGCGGCCTGAAGACATCACCATGTACCAGCTTCCACCCAGACTCTTCCATGGTGTCTTCCTGCAGCAAAGTGAAGCAGGTTTGCAAGCTTGGGGACAGCACCTAGAGGGACTACCCCCAAGGACCAAGGCCCTCAGACCCAGGATGAGGGTCCCTCAGAAGTTAACCAGCTTTGCTCTGACACAGGAGTGTAAGCAATGAGAAAGTTCTTCTCAGAGAAGTCACACCTGGGGGAAAGTAGGCCACAGGCACGATGCTTGTAACAAGCGAGTGTGTGGAAAAATAATGTAAACATACAAGTATATCAAAATGGTAATTTAGGAGCTGAGTGTGATGGTGCACGCTTGTAATCCCAGTACTTGGGAGGCTAAGACAGGAGGATTGCAGGTTCACAGCCAGCCTCTGCTACTTAGTAAGGTCATTTGCAACTTAGTGAGGCCCTGTTTCAAAATAAAGAATAAAATAGGGCTAGGGGTGTAGCTTGGAGGTAGAATGCCCTTGGGTTCAATCCCCAGTACCACTAAATAAATAAATAAATAAATAAATAAATAAATAAATACATATTTATTTTGTGTAAAAACATTTTGGTATATGTCATAAACTCGAACAAAAAACAATAGTGTAGAAAAAATTAATATACTGACATATAAAAAACAATGATTGGCTGGGCATGGTGGCACATCTCTGTAATTCCAGTACTTAGGAGGCCGAGACAGGAAGACTGCAGGTTCAAAGCCAGCCTCAGCAATTTAGTGAGGTTCTCAGCAACTTAGCGAGACTCTGTTTCCAAATAAAAAATAAAATAGGTTTGGGGGTATAGCCTGGAGGTTTAGAAGGCCCATGAGTTCCATTTTCAGTACCACATAAACAAAAACAAAAGATCACAAAAAACAAATAAAAACCAAAACAACGATTGATACTTAAGTAATGTTATGCCAACCTCAGCAATGTAGTGAAACTCTCAACAACTTAGCAAAACCCTGTTTCAAAATAAAAAATAAAACGAAGCTGGGTGTGGTGGCGCACGCTTGTAATCCCAGTACTTTGGGAGGCGGAGACCGGAGGATCCGGGTTCGCGGCCAGCCTCAGCGCTCTCTCTCTCTCTCTTTCTCTCTCTGTCTCTGTCTCTCTACTTAGTGAGGACCTCCGCAAGTTCGTGAGACCCGGTTTCAAAATAAAGTATAAAAAAAAGGGCCGGGGGTGTAGCGCGGAGGTAGAATGCCCCTGGGTTCAATCCCCGGTACCGCAAAAAAAATAAATAAATAAATAAAAAATAAAATGAGCTGTGGGTGTATCTCAGAGGTAAAATGTCACTGGGTTGAACTCTGGAGATTTGGTATCCCTAATACAAAATAAAATAAAATAATAAAAAAATAAAATAAATAAAATAAAATTAAATTTAAAAATAAAATAAAATAAATAAAATAATAAAATAAAATAAATAAAACAGGGATCACACTGTGGTTTTTTTTTTTTTTTTTTTTTTTTTTGCAGTACTGGGGATCGAACCCAGGGGCATTCTACCTCCGAGCTACACCCCCAGCCCTACTTTTTATTCCTTATTTTGAACCAGGGTCTAAGTTGTGGAGGGCCTCACTAAGTAGCTGAGGCTGGTTGTGAACCTGTGATCCTCCTGTCTCAGCCTCCTAAGTACTGGGATTATAAGCATGTGCCACTATGCCTGGCTATATCGTGCAGTTTTTTTTTAATTAAAAAAAAATTTCAGTTGATGTTTAATTGTGAGCATTTCCTCATGTCAATAAATACTTCTTTGAAATTATATTTCAAAGCTGCAATAAACATTTCTAGAACAAGTCTTTGTGGTTTGGGTTCTTTCCTTAGGAAAACTCTAGAAAAATTACTGTGCCAAAACAAAATGTCTATTTTACAGTTTTTTTTTTTTTTTAGCACTGGGGATTAAAAACAGGATCATTCTAACCCTGAGCTATACCCCCAGTCCTTTCTATTTTTGAAACAGGGTCTCACTAAATTGCTGAGGCGGGCCTCTAACTGTCAATCTTCCCAAGTACTGGGATTATAGATGTGCACCACTGTGCCTGGCTCCTTTTCAGTATTTTTGAAGTTTATTCTATGAATGATCTCTCTCTCTCTCTCTCTCACACATACACACACACACACACACACCCAGGTTTGGCAGGCCCAGAGCCCCGTTAGACTACCCTCTCTCCCATTCCATCCCTCCCTAGCCAAGACCTCATACAATGTCATCTTCCTTGTTATAGTTGGCGATGTCCTTCCGGAGAGTCCGAATGATAATCATGCTCAGGATGCCTGAAACAGACAGGGGTGGGGAGGAGTCCTGAACATTGCTAACAGAATCATCGGTGCTCTATGCCCTCCTGCAGTAGGACCTGGCCACATGTGGCCACCTGCACTCCTCTCCTGGGCAGTGCTCCACTTCAGCCAAGTGAGGAGGTGTGCAGAAAAGGGCTGCTAAGATGGGAAGAGACAGCCACAGGACACAGCTTTTATTTATTTATTTTTGGTATTGGGGATTGAACCCAGAGTTCATCTACCTCTGAGCTACACCCGCAACCTTATTTTAATTATTATTATTTTTATTTTTATTTTTTTGCGGTACTGGGGATGTAACCCAGGGGCATTCTACCTTCGAGCTACACCTCCAGCTCTATTTTTTTATTCTTTATTTTGAAACAGGGTCTCACTAAGTTGCGAAGGGCCTCACTAAGTAGCTGAGGCTGGCCGCGAACCTGCGATCCTCCTGTCTCAGCCTCCCAAGTACTGGGATTACAAGCATGTGCCACCATGTCCATCTTATTATTATTATTTTTAAAATTTTGAAACAGGGTCTTGCTAAGTTACTAAGGTTAGCCTCAAACCTGTGATGCTTCTATCTCAGCTTCCCAAGTGCTGGGATTACAGGTGTACCATGATGCCTGGCTGGACACTGCTTTCTATGTCAGAGAGGAGAGCAGCCCAGTTCCTCCATGGCTTGGTCCTCCTGGCTTCTCTAGCCTCATCTCTCTGGGGACACTCTCTCCCACCTCTGGCTGTTCGTTGCTTTCTTTTCTTTTTTTTTTTGGTACTAAGGATTGCACCAAGGGACATTCTATCTCTTAGCTACACTCCCTGCCCTTTTTATTTTGAAAAAGGTCTCACTAAGTTACTGAGGGGCTCACTAAGTTGCTGAGGCTGGTCTTGAACCTGCGATCTTACTGTCTAAGTCTCCTAATTACTGGGATTCCAGGAGTGCACCACCACGCCTGGCTGCTTATTGCTTTTAGTTGCAAGTTCATGGCTCATCTGTCTCTCACCTCCATGCCTTTTCCCAGGCTATACCCTTTACCAGGAATGCCCATCTGCCCTGACCACCTCCTACACTTTCGAGACCCATCCTGGGCATCTTCACCCGAATAGTTCAGTGCCGCTGAACAGTTCATACCCCGCACCATTTGTCCTTTCTATTTCTCTAGGCAGCAGTATAGTGGTTAAGAGAATGGGCTGTATAATGTCGAGCTCACCTAACACTTTCAGGCTTTGCTCATGGGGCTGAAGTAATGGAATGTTTGTAAAGTGCTTAGGACAGCAGCTGGCCCCTGGGTAAATGTTCAATAAATAGTAGCTAGCACAGTCTGCTTCTCATGGCGCTGAAATGATCAGCCTCACCCAACCTGTCCACCACCCTCTTGCCATCTGGTTTTCAGCCAAGCTTGTCTCACTGGAGGGCCATGCTCCTTGCTGGAATAGCCCTTCTCTGGGTTTCTTCCCCCTCATTCTGAGAGGTTGTCTCCAAAGTAGCTTTCACCTTCTCCTCAACTGTTGTATATCTCACCACTCTCTTGATCTGCTTCATAAAGCACTTGTCACTATCTGGAACACTACTCTGATTGGCTGTCTTGTTTTCCTCCCACCACTAGTTTATAGACTCCGGGCAGAGAGGACAGACACCGGGTTGGCTCGCACTGTATCGCCAGCACAGAGACTGGCACACAATGAACAAAGCATTGTTGAATGACTCACTAAAGGTGTGCATGAAGAGATGTACCTGCCTTCCTCTAGCGAGCTCCCAGCAGAGACTGACCCCTGTTTACCTCTGTACACCTGATGTCTAGCACAGGGTCCTGACATCTTTCAGACCCATGGTTGACCCCGGGAACCAAACCCTGAGACTGAACCCTGTTCACCTCAGAAATCCCTCTAAGTTATGTGATGCCTCAGTCCCTCCACTGTGGCTCTGCCATTTCCACCCATCAACTCACACAGCTCGCACCTGACAGGAAGAAGACCACCACGACGGAGTTAATGATAGAAAACCAGTGGATCTGCACATCACTCATGGTCAGGTAAGTGTCCCAGCGAGAGGCCCATTTGATGTCACTTTCCTAGCGGGCGGGAGGAAGCAGAATCAGGCCTCCTACTCGTAAATCCTGGCCCAGCCCCGATTTCCTCCCTGCCCGTGAACTCGCGCCCCTCTCACCTCCCAGTGCACGGAGTAGGTGAAGTACAGCTGATTCTCCTTGGTGGGGTCAATTTCTTGGGGTGAGGAGTTGGTACCCTCGGGCAGGGTGCAGGAACCCTTGTCATCTGCTTTGAGGTCTGTGAGAGAGAGACTCATTCTGTTTCCGTGGTGGCCAATGCCACTACCTAAGGGCTGTTCTGGGGGTGCCCTTGAGGCTGCCCACTGCTGGGACTGAGGCCTCAAAGGTCTGAGTGGAGGCTGGGAACACAGCAGGCAACAGTTGCTTTTAAAATGATATTCCCAGCCGGGCGTGGTGGCGCATGCTTGTAATCCCAGTACTTGGGAGGCGGAGACCGGAGGATATGGGTTCGCGGCCAGACTCAGCTACTTAGTGAGGCCCTCCGCAACTTTGTGAGACCCGGTTTCAAAATAAAGGATAAAAAATAGGGCCGGGGGTGTAGCTCGGAGGTAGCACTGGGTTCAATCCCTGGTACCGCAAAATAAAAAAATAAAAAAATAAAATGATATTCCCCAGGGCCCTGGCCTTCCAAAAGGCCTTTGGGGCTGCAGAGAGGCATGTGCATGGGGAAGGAGGGGTCTGAGACTGAACCCCTCCTTTAGGCAATCAATCTCCTGTACTTAATTCAAATGTCCACTCACTCATTCAGCACACAACAGTGGTTCACTCTATCATGTTTGCTCATTCACTTGGTCTGCCTCCATTACCTTAGCAATTCAATCAGTTGGATGCTTTCTCCCTTCATCTACTCATTTGTTTACTCTATCATTCAGCCAACAACCATGTAAGCACCAACCATGTGCCAGCTACTGCGTTAAGTGTTGGAGACGAAATGGTGAGAAAAGGGGACAGACTCTAATTTCAATTAGCCACTGTGGGAGCGCAGGCCTCAAAGTAATCACGTACATAAATGTAAAACTCTTCACGACACTCACAGGAGGAGAGGCAGCATGGTGCTCTTAAAGTATGGGACCTGTTTTATGAGGCTTCTGTGTATGACTGTTTGTTTTTGTTTTTTTGTTTTGGTACAGGGGATTAAACCCAGAGGCATTCTACCTCTGAGGTACACTTCCAGCCCTTTTTATTTTGAAACAGGCTCTTGCTAAGTTTCTGAGGGTCTCATTAAGTTGCTGAGGCTGGACTTGAATCTGTGATCCTCCTGTCTCAGCCTCCTAAGTACTGGGATTACAGGAGCGCACCATCATGCCCAGCATGACTTTATTTGAAAGCTATGTTCCACAATTTTTTCTTTCTTTTTATTTTTTTTGCAGTACTGAGGATTGAACACAGGGTCATTCTACCTCTGAGCTACACCCCCAACCCTATTTTTATTCTTTATTTTGAAACAGGGTCTCAGTACATTGCAGAGGGCCTCACTAAGTAGCAGACGCTGGCCACAAACCTGCGATCCTCCTGTCTCAGCCTCCCAAGTACTGGGATTACAAGCGTGCGCCACCACGCCCGGCTTTGACTTTTTCAAAAAGCCAGAAAATCAACACTGTAGACAAAAAGCCAGGCCTACTGATAAACTAAAGAACATCCTGTGGTGAGTGAGGGCTGACAGGGGAGGTAAAGCTGGACCAGGTCCTATGAGGCCCATTAGGACTGGGCTAGGCTCCAAACTCCCACACAACTGTTGACTCTGGGCAACTTTAGTCTGTGCCAATCATTCACACAGGGAGAGAAAGAAGATACCTGCTGGCCAACAGTTTTGTCTATACCATGCCCCTTGTTCTTCAACCCAGGGGAAGCTGCCTGGTTCTTATGAGGAAGATCAACAAAGCCAATTTGCAACAAAACCCAATTTGCTCTTTGACCCTGGCCAACTCGCTAACCTCTCTGAGCCCTGGCTCCTCATGTGTAATCACCACCTACCTCCTGGGATTGCTGGATGATGGTAAGCTGATAAGGTTACCCCATGACACAGCAATGTCAGCCTCTCCCTTGATCCCTACCTTCTCTATTGGGAATACAGTGACTTTTCCACAGCCAGGCCCACATGCCATAGCTGGGCCTATCGGCCAGGCTAGGAGGAGTAAAAGTGTGAGAAGACCCTGAGTGTGGATACCCAGGCCCGCCAGCCCTGCCCCTCTGGTCAGACCTCCCCACTCACCCTCCAGCCTGATGCTCTGGGGAATCACCTCGAAGCGAACGACACGGTATGTGTGCTCCTGGTCCTCTTCCATGTCCTCCCGGTGGTAGTAAAGGATGAATGAGAGGTGATTGTGCAGGTAGATCTAAAACAGAGCAAAAGAGAGCAAAACAGCTAGTAGCCAAGAAATAATCAGAAAGCCGCTCAGGGAAACCACCCCAGGCATTGGGTCCTTCCCCTGTCTGGCATGCCTAGTTGTAACAACCTTCCAAAAGCACTGCTTTCATCCTATAACCATCCAGCTCAGGAACCATTCAGAGCTCCTGGGCTTACCAGATAAAAGCCCAATACTTAGCCTGGCATTCAAGGCCTTCTATCATCTGACCCTAATATAACTAGCCATCATCATCACCTAAGATGTATTAGTTCAACTGCCCTCCTCAACCCCTCTCCCTCACAAACAGTTCCAATCCTGCATCTCTGTATGTGGTACTCACTCCAACTAGGATGACATCTCCACCTCCAATCAGCTCAAGCCAATTTCCCAAGACCCATCTCCTCAGTGACACCCTGGATGTACAACACATTCCCTTGCTGGTGGAGGGCAACTGGGGTCCAAGACCCAGCACTTCACATTGCCAATTCTCTCCCAATGAGGATAGAATTCCTTTGAGGACAGGGACTGTGCTTTAAAAGAAAAGATTTTGTCCTTATTCCCTATATAGCATGTATTCAGTTTAGAAAAATGTATAAAACGAAAAAGATATATAAAGAGGACATGGTTATGATCATTGCATTAGCTTATTCCCAGGGGCTGTGTTGTAAGGTGCTCACAGGTTGTCTGATTTGCTCTAAAAAGCAACCCCAGAGGGGTATCACTAATTATATTTACAGATCCAGAAACACAGGCTCAAGGCCACTCAGACAACTAGTAAGTGGTGGAGGCAGGATGCAGACCCAGGGGGCTGCCTGCTCTTGATCACCATATGGTCCTCTCTCCTGCACACTGATGAGGTTCCAGATTTTATTTAAATCTTATAAAAACATAATCTTAGTATTTTAGCAACTGTGCCTTCAGCTCCTGGTAGCACCTTGTCCAAGGATGAAGACTTCTGAGAGACCACCACCAGGGGTACTGGTAGAAACTTGCCTTGGCCATCCCCCAACTTTCTGTGTCATAAGCCTAGAACTGAATTTTCCCCCTTCTCTGCAGCTCCAGTGCTTGTGATTGTGAGGTGTGGCTCCCCATCTCTTTGAGAATGCCAAAGACACTTCACCTTGTTGACATCCGTGAAGCCGAGCCGGTAGCCATGTTCAAACTGCACATCTTTTTCTTTCTTCTTGTCTTCACTGTCGCGGTTGGAGTAGAGCTCTAGCCGGGTGGCCACAGGCAGGTTGTCGGCAATGCTGGAAACCCAAGGTCCACTCAGTACTTCTGGACCATCTCTCCCGTCAGTGCCCTCCCCTAAGTCGGTGCCAGGCTGGCGGGGATAGAGGACAACTTACAGGTGGACATAGTAGTCTTCTGTGATGCGCTCGGCCACGAGCCGGCTCTGCTCCACTGTCAGGGTCACGGGCTTACTGGACTGGCTGCACAGAACTTCACACTTTTTCTCGCTGTTCATGAGAACCTGGAAAGGGGTGTTGACAATCCGGTCCCCTCTCAGCACCTCTCCTGCCATAAGAGAGACAGATCGAGCTCAGAGCTTCAGCCCTGAGGTTGCTGAGGTCAGCAGAATCAAAGAGATGTGGGACAGAGGGGCAAAATGAGCTTCCAAGAACATCAGCAGTGCCTCAGCGTGGCAGTTGACACTTGGACCCAAGTTCGTGACCAACTTGGCCATCTAACATGCCTCCTGTCACCCTTCCTTCCTCCTTTGAGCTAGCATCTCTAGACCCTCAGAGTTGTGTACCACATCCTTTCATACCTCTGGGCCTCAGGTGGCTTCCTTTGCCTGGAGTGCTATTCCCTGCCCCATGCTCCTGGCTTCAAGCTCAGCTTCCCTTTCACCTTCTCTGGGAAGCCCTCCTGACCTCATCAGCAGTGTTACTCCCTCCCGACTTCCCCTGTGCAGAGGCAGCATTGAGTAGTAAAGCAACGCCTCTGCCTCCAGGCCTTCTCCAGGCACCCTGCCTCTGCCACTCACTAGCATAGCCATCGTGGTAAGTTGCTTAACTTCACTGAGCCTCAATTTCCTCATCTGTAAAATGGATTAAGTTAGTGAGAAATAAAGGAGTTAATCCAAGTTAAGTCCAGGCATAGAGCAGGCCATCAGCATCACCTCTGCACTTTCTTTTATATGTCAGTGATGTTACTTGGCACACTCTGTTGAATGATTTTGGCTTTCCTACCTGACTAAGACCTCTTTGAGTAGAGACACTATTTCCTATTTATCTTTGTGTCTTCAGATCCTGGTTCAGGCAGGGAGGGAAGTGCAGTAAAATCCAGCAACTGAGATTTTTACCAAAACATCTTTTTACTTAATGAACTTGTATACCCCTTGAGTACCTGTCTGTTGCCTCAGAGTAACATGCTGCCAGATGTCACACTCACAGGCACTGAGCAGTTAGGGAGTGTCAACTAAACCCAAGTGTGCTTTCATTCTGAGCTGCTGAACAATTCTACTGTGATGATGTGAAACTGGGGCAAGCTGAAGGAGACTGCCCAAAGCCAACAGGCAGGACTGACACCTCCACATGCACTTGGTCTAACACTGCCTACCAGTGTGGATCTGCTTGACATGGTTCTGTCTGCCTTGTCATCTAGCCATTTACTCATTCATTCACAAACATGCACTGGGTACTGGCTGTATGCCAGGCTTTGAAGACACAATAGTGAACAGACATACTCATGGAGTTTATAGTCTAGTGGGAAGACAGACTGTGATTAAATAATCAGCAAAATGAGAATATACTGAATAACTGCTGCCAGCAGGGGAGTGGGTCAAGGAAAGCATCCCTGAAGAAGTGGTGCTTGAAGTGATTCTGAAGGAAGAGAGGAGTTAACTAGCCAAAGAGATGAGGGAAGAATGGTCTAACAGAAGGAAAAGTATGTGCAAAGGCCCCTGGGGGTACAGGAAGCATGGAAAACTTGAGGGGCCATGTATCTGCAAAGCACGAGAGCTGGGAATGACTAGAGTCATGGATCTGCAAAGCATGAGAGCTGGGAATGAGATGGGTGAGAAAGGGCTGGAGCTGGATTCCAGGGGGTCTGTGAACCACACACAGTTTGACCTTTATCTAGAAAGCAACAAAAGTCAGTGAGGGCCGGGCGTGGTGGCGCACGCTTGTAATCCCAGTACTTTGGGAGGCAGAGACCGGAGGATCTGGGTTCGCGGCCAGCCTCAGCTCTCTCTCTCTCTATCTCTCTCTGTCTCTCTCTCTCTCTACTTAGTGAGGCCTTCCGCAACTTTGTGAGACCCGGTTTCAAAATAAAGGATAAAAAATAGGGCCGGGGGTATAGCACGGAGATAGAACGCCCCTGGGTTCAATCCCCGGTACCGCAAAAAAAAAAAGTCAGTGAGGGATACCTGACTGGGGTGGAGAAGATGTTAACTGATTCTGATTACAGAAAGAACACTCTAGCTGGGCATGGTAGCGCATGCTTGTAATCCCAGTACTTGGGAGGCTGAGACAGGAGGTTCACAGGTTCGCAGCCAGCCTCAGCTTCTTAGTGAGGTCCTTCGCAACTTAGTGAGATCCTGCTTCAAAATAAAGAATAAAAAATAGGGCTGGGGGTGTAGCTTGGAGGTAGAATGCCCCTGGGTTCAATCCCTAGTACCGACAAAAAAATAAAATAAAATAAAAAATAGGGCTGGGGGTGTAGCTTGGAGGTAGAATGTCCCGAGGCTCAATCCCCAGTACAAAGAAAAAAAAAAAAAGAAAGATCATTCTGGCTGCTTTGTGCAGAAAACAGAGGATGTGAGGAGCTGGCTGGGGCGATGGCATCAGTCATGCAAGTAAGCGAGGAAGAGGGCAGAAAGCGAGCATGTGGGTAGGCTGGAGCTGAAACCTGGGGGCCTGCTGCTGACTGGATGCTAGGGATGAGAGGAGAGGCGCATGGAAGACTTTCAGGTTTCTATGACTAGGTTCTAAGTGGCAAAACAGGAAAAAACAGCAAATTCAGACAGAAGGCATTTTCAGTTTGGACGTCAAATAGGCAGTTAGATATCAAAATTTAAGGCTCAGAGGAGAGGCCAGGGTAGAGATGAAGGCTGTGAGTTTTTGGCATGTAGGCAGTAAGTGGCAGGGCCATAAGCTGTACCACTGGAGTGGTGTATTCAGCTGTGCAAAGTAGCAGCCCTAGTAAACAATACCTGGAGCATGGATGAGGCAGCCCAGAAGGAGAGGGGGAAGGTGAAGCGGGACCTGGATGAAGGCCTCTCCTCCTTCTGCCCTGTTCTAGAAGCCTGGGAGTGTAGATAAGCCTGCAAAGCCCAGGGATGGACTGGTCAGTGGAGAGCAAGGACACCAACAGGACATCTGCATGGTCACTGCTGAAATGGCATTTTACAGGCTAAGGACCAGGAAGGGACAGTGGCTTGCCCATGATCATCAGAGGGGTTGTGGTGGGGCTAAGCCCCTGGGCTCTTTCCTCACACCCGTCCTACTGCCTGCTTCTTTGCAGGAAAACAAGGAGCTGGCTTGAGGAGAGGAAGAACTGCAGAGAGAGGAACAGGCTGCAGACCAAGTAAGGTAGTATCACTTCTTGAATTTAGAATTAAATTTAAACCAAGAAAGAGGACATCCTGGCCTGGAATGGTTCATTTCTAATGTAGAAGTATTCCTGGTTTTTTTTTTTTTTTGCGGTACCGGGGATTGAACTCAGGGGCGTTCTACCTCTGCGCTACACCCCCGGCCCTATTTTTTATACTTTATTTTGAAACCGGGTCTCACGAAGTTGCGGAGGGCCTCACTAAGTAGAGAGAGAGAGAGAGAGATGGAGGGAGGGAGGGAGAGAGCGAGCTGAGGCTGGCCGCAAACCAGGATCCTCCGGTCTCCGCCTCCCAAAGTACTGGGATTACAAGCGTGCCCGGCTGTTTTTTGTTTTTTTTTGAGACAGGGTCTTGCTATGTTGTCCAGACTGGTCTTGCACTTGTGGGTTCAAGTGATCCTCACCATCAGCCTCCCAAGTAGCAGGGACTAATAGGCGTGCACCGCTGTGCCTGGCTAGAAGTGCTTTTTTAACAATGAGCCACAGCCATGATGTGGACCCTCTAAGAGCACTTGCTGCTGTACTCTAGCCACAAGCACTCCAACGCATATATCATGATATGAATTGCCATCAACGTGACAGTCACAAGCACAGCCCTCACAGGGCCCCAGTGAGTGTTTCTGGAGAAGGCATCTGGGACAACAGAAAGAACTCTGGCTTTAGTCTAAAAACCTGAGTTAGGATGGGCGTGGTGGCACATGCTTGTAATCCTAGTACTTGGGAGGCTGAGACAGGAGGATCTCAGGTTCGAGGACAGCCTCAGCAATATAGTGAGGCTCTCAGCAACCTAGTAAGACACTGTTCCCAAAAGAAATAAAATTGGTCTGGGGGTGTAGCTTGGAGGTAGAATGCCTCTGGGTTCAATTCTCAGTACTACAAAAAAATAAAAAATAAATAAAAATAAAAATAAAAATAGAAGCCTACGTTAAAAATCTCAATTTCTCTACCTATTGGCCACATGACCCTGAGCAAATCCTGCAAGCTGCGGTTCCTTCCACTATGAAACAAAGGCAATTATACTCGGCTGGCAGAGTTACTGCAGAGTAAAACAGGATAGTGAACAGAGTGTGGTGCTTAAAGGAATGCATGCTGGAGCCAGGGCTCCTACCTAAGTGGCAGAATCACTACTAGGCAAGTGACTTCACTGCCTTGTGCCTCACTTTCCTTAAGAGAATCTACCTCAAAGGGTAAAGCACACGAATGCTTACAACAGTGCTGGCTCATGCACAGGTGGCATTTAGGGGAGGTGTTGCAGCCTGCTTTTGGTTAAACTGTCTCCATGGCTTGCATCCAGCTGGTCTGGGATCCCCAAGACCTAACAGCAGGTACACTTGTCAGGTAGGGGTTCTGGAAACATCTGAGCTATGGGAGTCCTGACAAAGAAAGTGGCCCTTTCAGGAACCCGATCAAGAATTAATTATTTCTCCTTCCTAAGACGTAAGAGGAAAGTCTCTTAAGGTCTTTGAGGTCGGGGAGAACATCTGTCCATAGTCTTATCTCCTGGACTTAACACAGAAAGAGGTAGAAAGATAGTGCTAAAAACTCTGTCCTGAATAGGCACCTCCAAATATCTTTTCATTTAAATATGAAATTCTACCAAGCCGGGTGTGGTGGCGCATGCTTGTAATCCCAGTACTTGGGAGGCTGAGACAGGAGGATCTCAGGTTCGAAGCCAGCCTTGGCAACTTAGCAAGACCCTGTTTTCAAATAAGAAATAAAATCGGGCTGGGGGTATAACTTGAAGGTAGAATGCCTTTGGGTTCAATCCCCAGTACAACACATACACACACACACACACACACACACACACACAAAGTTTGAAATTCTGCCAAATAGATAATTATTTAAACAAGAATAAACTAGCTACTATTTATGGAACACTTGTGCCAGACATGGCACTGGGTGATTCACACATTATTTGAGGTACGTCTTGTACAGCTTAGTAAGCACGGCAATATCTCTGCTTTCTTTCTTTTTTTTTTTTTTTTTTGCGGTACCGGGGATTGAACCCAGGGGTGTTCTACCTCCGCGCTACGCCCCCGGCCCTATTTTTACTTTGAAACCGGGTCTCACGAAGTTGTGGAGGGCCTCATTAAGGAAAGACAGAGTGAGAGACAAGGGAGAGAGAGAGAGAGAGCGCGCGCTGAGGCTGGCCTTGAACCCGGATCCTCCAGTCTCCACCTCCCAAAGTACTGGGATTACAAGCGTGCGCCACCACGCCCGGCCTCTGCTTTCTTTACAGCAGAAGTAATCACTCTTTCAATTAAAGGCTGAGCAGGTGACAGCAGCCACTAGAGAGAAGGGGATCTCTAGAAAGAGAGCCAGTCTAAGTAGAAACCACGTGCTTCTTTTTTTTTTTTTCGGTACTGGGATTGAACCCACGGGCATTCTACCTCCAAGCTACACCCCCAGCCCTATTTTTTATTCTTTATTTTGAAACAGGGTTTCACTAAGTTATGGAGGCCTCACTGAGTAGCTGAGGCTGCCCGTGAACCTGCGATCCTCCTGTCTCAGCCTCCCAAGTATTGGTATTACAAGCGTGAGCCACCACGCCCAGCCATGTGCGCTTCAATTGTGAAAATGACAGGTGGATTCAAAGTCCAACCGAGATTAGAACAGTCATTTCATCTGCAAAATGGGAATAAAAACTGCAACTCCTCAGGGTTGTTATGAGGATTAAATAAGCTAACACGAAATTATGTACAAGAGTGGCTAGAACATAGCAAGTGCTAGATGAGGGCTAACCGCCCTCATCATGAAAATCTTGCTGGGTTCCCCTGTGGGACAGGCTAAGCAGTACAAGCACTTACCCAGATTCTCTGCCTTATAGGTTATTTTGGTGGGCTGGCAGAAGGGCAATGAGTAGTATTCATAAGGTAGCTGGGTTCGAGAGCTGGTGAGCTTCACAGCCTGGTGGAGAAGAGAGGCTATTATTCCTCAAGCCAGCAGAAAGCAAGATGAATGTTCCAAGAATCTTCCCAGTACCTGCACATCTTAAGTACACTTGGTAATACCTTCCAATAGGCAAACTATCTGCAGCAGACTCTACAACAGTATGCTCTATATCGTACTATCCACAATTCTGGATTATTTTACTTTTCAGTAGTTTTAGACCACACTACAGATTTAGTTTAAAATCACAACCAAATTCAAGAGTCTTGAACATGTTACTATCCTTTGACATGATAATTTCACTCTGGGCATCTTTCCTAAGGTAATACTCCAAATGAGGAAAAAATCTTTAGGAACAAAGAGGTCTACTCCCTTTTTTAGGAGGAGGCTTGGAATTAACCCTATGTCTTCTTTTTTTTTTTTGCAGTACTGGGGATTGAACCCAGGGGTGTTCTACCTCCGAGCTACACCCCCAGTCCTATTTTTTGTACTTTATTTTGAAACCGGGTCTCACGAAGTTGCAGAGGGCCTCATTAAGTAGCTGAGGCTGGCCGCGAACCCGTGGCCGCGAACCCGGATCCTCCGGTCTCCGCCTCCCAAGTACTGGGATTACAAGTGTGCGCCACCACGCCCGGCCCCCTATGTCTTCTTCACCATGTGACCTTGGGGAAGTTGGTTCATTTGCCTGGGCCTCAGTTTCCTTATCTGTAAAATGTACAGAAAATCTGTAAAACATACAGAATTTGCCTCAGAAGGTTCTTGGGGGAATCCTGAGCTAAGTCACACCTAATGCCTGGCATGTAAACAAGCCTCACTAAATGTCACTTTAATTACTGTTTCTGCAAGTTACAAATCTGACTGTCAAGGAAGAGAGATGGGTTAGTACATGAACAGTATGATCGGATGCTATGAGTTGCACAGAGAAAGCTGGTAACTGTGAGGAGCAGGGAGGAGAAGACAGTGAGGCAGAGATGTTACAGAGGAGGAGGCAAGTAGAGTGAGAAAGAGATAGAGATAGAGATGGACATGGATACACACACACACACACACACACACACACACACAAGAAGGGGGGGGTGAGGGGAGAGAGAGAGAGAATGGTTGAGAGCAAGAAGGAGTTAAAGACAGAAAGAACCAGAAGCACACTCACACAGGAGATGCAGAGAAAGAGAGGCACAGAGATGAAGAGGTAAGGTGGAGTTCCTGGAGCTGCAGACTCCCAATGGCACTCTACTCCTAGCCATGGAGCATGCAGTGAGCTCTCTTTTTCCAGGGGTAGCTGGCACTGGTCTCTGTTCCCTGCAACCACAAGATGGATATGAATAGCTCACTATGTTCCTGCAGCCTGGCTGCCCAACAGAGGTCCCAACAATGCAGGAACCACTCACCTTGATTTCGACAGGATCGTTCTGATGGAAGTTGATTGGTGCAACCCCAGGGACATAGAAGGCATTTGTTTTATACGTGAGAGAGAGAAGTAGCAGTAGCAGGGACCATGGCAACCAAACCTGCTCAAAAGAAGAGAGGCCACAGTTAGAATGGGGGAAAGGAGTGAACTTCCCTTCAGGGCAGACCAAGACATACTACTGTCATATCTGCTTCCACTGACCCAGGCTGAGGGGTTCTGTGAAGCCTGAGGCCCTTGTAAATGTTACTTCCCAAATTCCCCAAAAAGCTGGGCACGGTGGTGCATGCCTGTAGTTCTAGCTACTTGGGAGGCTGAGGCAGGATTGCTTAAGCCCGGGAGTTTAAGGCAACATAGTGAGACCTTCTCTCTTAAAACAAAAACAACAAAGAAAACCAAACACCTTTATGAGTGCTAAAAGGCAACGATTCTGCACTTTCAGAAATGGACCACAAAATGGGTCAATCAATTAACATTTGGGCAAGACTGTCACACAGAAGCCACACTTTCCTACTTCTGGATCACTGGTTTTTTTTTTTTTTTTTGGTAACAGGGATTGAACCAGCAGTGTTCTACTTCCAAACTCCATCCTCAGCCCCATCTCTCTCTCTCTCTCTCTCCCTCTCTCTCTCTCTCCCTATCATCTATCTATCTATCTACCTATCAATCATGTATCTTTTGGAGGATTGAACCCAGGGGTATTCTACCTTTGAGCTATACCCCCAGCCCTATTTTTTTTTCTTTATTTTGAAACAGGGTCTCACTAAGTTGCAGAGGGCCTCACTAAGTAGCTGAGGCTGGCGGCGAACCTGCGATCCCCGTCTCAGCCTCCCAAGTACTGGGATTACAGGTGTGCGCCACCATACACGGCTGGATCACTGATCTTTAACCATTTCATGGTATATCACTCTTCACTATAGCTTGCAGGAAACAAAGTTCCACAATTTTCCATTAATTCCCATTTCTCTTTATAGTAACAGGCCTACTGTCAGGAAGCTCCAATGTTATCAATGTATTTTTCTATGAGTCTTCTCTAAACTCTCCACCTCGCTGAGCTACACGGGCTTCTTGCTGTCTCTGGAGACAGCAAGCCTTCTCTAACCTTCAATGCTTTCACCTTTACTGTTCCTGTTGGGAGAATGCCTTTCCCACAGATATCTGCACAGCTCACTCATTCCTTATTTCATTCAGGCCTCTCTCAAATGTTGCTTCCTCGGAGAAGTCTTCATTGACCTTTTTTTTTTTTTTGTGGTACTGGGGATTGAACCCAAGGGCATTCTACCTCTGAGCTACACCCCCAGCCCTATTTTTTATTCTTTATTTTGAAACAGGGTCTCACTAAGTTGCAGAGGGCCTCACTAAGTAGCTGAGGCTGGCCGCGAACCTGCAATCCTACTGTTTCAGCCTCCCAAGTACTGGGATTACGAGCGTGCACCACCACGCCTGGCTTTTCATTGATTAGTCTAAGGTCCTAGCCGGGAGCAGTGGTGCATGCCTGTGGTCCCAGTTACTCAGAAGGCTAAGGCAGTAAGATCACTTGAGCCCAGGAGTTCAAGCCCAACCTAGGCAGCACAGCGAGACCCCTTTCAAAAACAGAAAAAGTTTAAGATTCTGAGTTTGGTGTACTTTTTGTAAACACACAGCTTGGTCAAAATCTTAAAAGCAATATATTCACAGAATGTTTTTCTCCTCATTTGTTGTGAACAAAGTATCTGTCAGCTGATGTTCATTTTGAAATAAAAGTTTGATCCCAATAAAAATAGCAACAATAGCTAAGACATCTGGTAATCAGGAGGTAGGCAGAATTAGTAGTGCAGGAAAATCTTAAAAAGAAAGGACAAGGGTAGAAGGTAGATCAATCACCTCATGGCGCAGGATTCCACATAGAAAGACAGAATTTTTCCCTTTGGCCCTCTCCCCTCTAAAAAATATTTTATTTTCAAATAAATTCAGATTTACAGAAAAGTCGCAAAAGCACTACATATACTCTTCACTCAGTTGCCACTAATGTATATTAACATCTTTCATACCAAGGGCAAGGAAGGCTTAGAACAGCTAGCCTTGTACATATTTTGAAAAAGTAAAACCTAAACAGTGAATAATTTATTTATTTTTTTGGTAGTACCGTGGATTGAACCCAGGGGCATTCTACCTCTGAGCTACACCCCCAGACCTATTTTTTATTCTTTATTTTGAAACAGGGTCTCACTAAGTTGCGGAGGGCCTCACTAAGTAGCTGAGGCTGGCCTCAAACCCAGATCCTCCGGTCTCAGCCTCCCAAATACTGGGATTACAAGCGTGCGCCACCACGTCTGGCTTGACTCTGAATTTTTAAAAATGCAGAAAACACAATCCTCAAGCCGCATATGCTTGTAATCCCAGTACTTGGGAGGCTGAGACCAGAGGATCCAGGTTCACCTCCAGCCTCAGCTACTTAGTGAGACACTGTTTCAAAATAAAGAAGAAAAATAGGGTGGGGGTATAGCTTGGAGGTAGAAAGTCCCTGGGTTCAATCCCCAGTACCGCAAAAAAATGAAATAAATAAAACACAATCCTCACACAAAGATACTATCAACAAACCACAAATCAATTTATCTTAGAGGAAGGATCAAAAAGTGGCAAAGAATATCTCCATTAATATGCTGGAATCTCTGAATATGTAAGTTGGCAACCAAAAGCAATTTGGAAATTCAGCTTAGAATTAGAACTATGGCTGGGCGTGGTGGCGCACGCTTGTAATCCCAGTACTTTGGGAGGTGGAGACCGGAGGATCCGGGTTCGCGGCCAGCCTCAGCTCTCTCTCTCTCTCTCTACCTAGTGAGGCCCTCCGCAACTTCGTGAGACCCGGTTTCAAAATAAAGTATAAAAAATAGGGCCGGGGGTATAGCGCGGAGGTAGAACGCCCCTGCGTTCAATCCCCGGTACCGCAAAAAAAAAAAAAAAAGAATTAGAACTATGGCTGCATCCTGAGATACTGAAATGGAATCTTTGTGGTATTTTCACAGGGCTGGAATGATTACAAACTAGAACACTTCTGGGGATAACCTGGCAAAAAGCCCCTTCAAAAGTGCATACTCAGCCAGGCGTGGTGGCGCACGCTTGTAATCCCAGTACTTTGGGAGGCGGAGAACGGAGGATCTGTGTTCGCGGCCAGCCTCAGCTCTCGCTCGCTCTCTCTCTCTCTCCCTGTCTCTCTCTCTCTCCTTAGTGAGGCCCTCCGCAACTTTGTGAGACCCGGTTTCAAAATAAAGCATAAAAAAAAAATAGGGCCGGGGGCATAGCGCGGAGGTAGAACGCTCCTGCGTTCAATCCCCGGTAC
>PVJS01015966.1:0-38137 GCA_004027185.1 Glis glis
TTCCCCTTCCCCTTCCCTTGTACCCCTTCCCTTGCACCACTGAGGGTTCTCCATTGTCATTGGAGTCCCTTTTGTGTCCCCACTACTCCCTAAGTTGCGCATATTAATGAAAACATATGACCCTTCATTTTTTGTGATTGGCTAATCTCACTTAACATAATGCTCTCCAGATCTTTCCATTTTCTTGCAAATGCTGTTACTACCATTTTAAAAATAATATTTTTATTATTATGAGCTTTCATCTATTATTGATTATAATGACCTCTCTAGTCTTGACAATTTTGGCCATGTTTAAAATTTGAGTATAGTTGAACTTTAGAAGATATATTTTTCTTCAAACACAACTACAAAAATCTATATTCCATAAAAATTTATCATCAGGGAGATCCTTTGTTATAGAATACATATGAAGAAAGAGAAAATGAGAAAGCTAAGGTTAGAGATACAGAGAGAGCCAGAAAATCTGGGATTGCATTAAGCAAGGCAATGATGTGAAGAAACATTTCAGTGCGGTAGCCTGCAGAACTGCCAGTGTGCAGCAATATCTCCAACTGCTGTAGAGAAAAGTATAGCTGCACAAACTCTCCATGGCAGGTTTTAGTGCCAGAGTCATCTCTCCAGCTGAATTTGATGGATCAAAAGCAGCAAGCAAGAGATAAAACAGCAGGAAACTATGGCAACCGCCTAACATAAGTTGGAATACTTGGTCACTCACCAATTATTCCCCATAATGACCTTCCAAAGCAGCTCAATTTCCATCCTAACATTCAGCATTTAGCAAGATAAAGTGAAATCATCCCAAAACATAAAGTTAGACTAATCGGAGTTTAAGTCCCTACTACAATTTGTGTACCATTTTTAAAAGTCTGCCTATGCACATGTGAGAAAATTACTTAACCTTTATTAGACTAGGTGTTCCTTAATTGTAAAATGAAAATAAGATCCATGCAGTTTATGTGAAAATTTAATTGAGATTGTGTCTCAAAAGAAATGTATACTTCCTGCATTATGAAGCACATTTGGGTAACACAGACTGAGGTAATCCTCGTATGGACATAAGCATCTACAAGGGTTATTATTTAGGGCTTTATGTTACATGTAAAATATTTAAAACAGTACTTTTCAAAACATAGGTTATAGAAAAAAGAACAATTACAAAATCAAATTTTGTCCATATTGATTTAAATATTATCTCAGGGACATCAAGATCAATGAATCGACCTCAAGCTAAGCTAGTTAGCTATTTTCTGTTTCACAATTACAAATGTCACCTTGTCCAATTTGAATTAGAAAGAGGCTTGTGGGGAATGTACAGTTTGATCTGTATAAATTTGTGGGGAAAAAATACTTCATAGTCATGTTTTACCAATGGTAATAATATAAAGAAAAACAATACATGCCTTTTTCACATAGGATAAATTATATGGTATAGAAAGATATCAGAAACAATTTTTTAAAAAAACTGATAGATAATACTTGTGGTGCCATAAGGAAGTACAGATGTCTTTAAAAGACTTCTTTTAAAACCCTCTTAAAAATAAATCAGTCAGGTCTATTAAAAAATGTTTAAAACAGAGTCACCAAACGTTCTGCCTCCATCCTATATGCTACTTCTCTAGGAAAAAAAATATATCTATTCTGAAGCCAGGTGCAGGTACACCTATAATCCCATTAATTGGGAGGCCAAGACAGAAGGGTAGCTTGGAGGTAGAATACTCCTGGCTTCAATCCCTACTACCAAAAGAAAACCAAGTTGAAATGAATTACTATTCTGAAGTTAATGTATATCATTTCAGTATGAGTTTTGTCTTTTTATTGCATATGTGATTTTCTAAGAGCAATATAATTTATTGTGGGAAACAAAAGCATTCTCTATACCTTTCACATTTAACTCATCATTATATAACATATATTATGTGAAAAAATGCAACTTATTTTGTATTTCAGTGTTTTTCACAATTACAAGTAGGGTTGCAATGAACATCTTGACATCTTGGCACACAAGTTGGTGTCTGTCCTTAGCACATGCCCAATAAACTCTTGGATGACAAACAAGAAAGGAATTTCTGGGTCATTAACTTTACTGGGACCTACAAAAGTCCTTGTCCAAATGGTTTTATCAACTTGTACACCTATTCAAAGCAGACTGATTACCTGTGACTCGTATTCTCCCCAATAACTGGCAATAGAGGTCTTTATTGTCTGCTATTTTGATGTGTATGAAGTGCTAGGTGAAGGTTAATTTGTATGTGCATGTGCCAAATATATACAACATAAAATTTACCATGTTAGTCATTTTATTTGTACACTTCAGTGGTATTAAGTTTATTCACAATATTATACAACCATCACTTTCACCCATATCCATAACTTTATAATCTTTCCAAAGTGAAACTGTAACCATTAAACAATAACCCTCCATTCTCCCTCCCACCAACCATTGTCAGCCACCACCATTTCCTGTCTTTGCTCATTTGATTTTTCTAGAAACTTCATGTAACTGCAACTATACAATATTTGTACGTTTATGTCTGGTCCTGTATCACTTAATATAATGTTTTCAAAGATCATTCATATTGTAGCATGTGTTGAACTCTTATTCATTTTTTAAATCCAAAGAATATTTTATTGTAAATATATATATCACATTTTGTGTATCCACTCCTCAATCAATGGGAATGTGGGCTATTTCCATTTTTGACAATATTGCTTATGATCATAGATATATGACTATATACTTGAGTTCCTGTTTTCATTTCTTTTGAATATATATACATAGAACTGAACTTTCTAGATGGTAATGGTAATTCTATGTTTAATGTTTTAGGAACTAGCATATGATTTTCCATAGCAGTTGTTCTATTTTACATCTCCAACAATGCACAAGGGTTCCAGTTTTTCCATATCCTCACCAACACTTGATATTTTATTTTTGTTTTTATTTTATAATAACGAACATAATGGCTACAAAAAGTTATCTCATTGTGGCTTTAATTACACTTTCCTAATAATTAGTGATGTTAAACATCTTCATGTGCATATTAGTCATCTGTATTTCTTCTTTGGAGCAAAATTTGTTTCGCTCCCCACTCATATCCTTCCCAATACAAGATATTGAGATTGGCATGGGTGTTCTCACATATGTAGATAATGTCTGTGGAAGTTTTTCCTCCATTAATTCTCCCTCTCCCTTCCCTCCCATCCTCCCCTAGAAAAACGGCCTTGCTCCATTGGGGTTTCTTCTCTATTATGTAAAGGCCCTCTTATATCCCAATTATTCCCTAGCTTCCGCATATGAGAGAAAATATATGGCCCTTCACTTTCTGTGACTAGTTAATCTCACCTAACATAATTTTCTCCAGCTGCCAGGCTCTGTACCAGCAGGGCACAGGACAATGTGATGAAAAAAATGCTCTTTATTCCTGATCTCAAAGAGTTCACGTGAAAGGGGAGAATGCAAAAGAGCCAAACTCCCTGAGCAAAACTCAGCCCTTCCTTTTATTACATGTTTACAGAATTAAGGCTGGGTCCTTAATTCATTAATTGTCTCTGGCTTAGCCATAGTCACTGAGTTAAGAGTGCTTTAGAAGATAAGTTGTTATCTGGCAGTTTTGCAAGAGCAGCAGAGGTTGCTGTCTTAGTCTTCCACTCTTAAGCAAAGCAAGCAAAAGGTGTAGTAAAAGAGAAGGAAATAGTTTAGATAGCAAAGGCACATCCAGGTTTTGTGCTTCTAGACCTTCTCCAGTGCCTATTATCTGTAAGTTAAGTTGTTTTGTATTATTCCTTATTTCTGAATATTCTGTTCATGCTGACTTACTATCTTCTCTATATTGTTGACTGTGTGGTCAGTTTTGAATTAGCTGTCTTCTAATAGTAAGACTACTATATTCCATGTGGTCTAGTCTGCCAGACATGGTGTCTATTGAGATCTTAATTTCATTTGTCTCCTTTATTTCTCTTAGAGTCTCTTTTTGGTTCTTTATTTAGGGCTTCAAGTTCTCTGTTGATATGTTCTTTCATAATTTGTACACGTTCTCTGATTTCTTTTCTAACGCATTTGATCATATTGAAATGAAAATTCTGAATTCTCCTAATTCTCCTTCTGACATATTCTTCAGCTCAGTATTAGGGGGTCACTGTTGTTGAGTTGTGGAAGAATATATTTTACTGGTTGGTCTTTATTCTCATGCTTTATATCTTTTGACTTTACCTCCTCTTTTTCTGTGTGGAAGCCCTAAGACTATTTGTTGTCCCTTTATAATAAGACCTATTTTGAAGGTTTATATTTGCCTCAATGAATCTGTCTCGTATAATCAGATTTTTGAGTTAGCCTCAGCCCCCCCCCCACACACACACCTCTTTAACAGTCTATCGTTCTTAGTCAGTGCAGAAAAGCAGCAGTTTCTGGTCGGCTGCAGGTCCCCCATGCTCTCCAGGATCCAACTCAGCAGGGACAGAGACTATAATGTCCCATTCAGAGCCTGTACCCTCCTAACTGAGATTTAATACACTAGGGACACTAAGCTGCTCTGCTCATTGTGAACATGTGACACCCTGGGGAATTCTGGCCTCTGGCCTCTGTGGCCATTGGTCCCAAGGTCAGCAATGCCAGACATCATTACGCTTTGAGCTGGCGGCCTGGCTGGCTGAGTTTTAATGCTCCAGGGTCACCACTGCTGAAATGCTAGTTACAATCATGTGGAGAATTGTCAGCCCCTGGGCTTCATGCTCACAAGTCTCAAACTCCACTGGTCAAGAGAGTGTTGCATTCGCAGCCTGTAGAGTGGCTACCTGAGTCAACTTTCCCTAGAGATACTGCTGCTGCTCTTCTAGCTGTGATCACTTGAAACCCTGTTGTCCCCTTTCCTCCCTGCTTTCAGGGCACAAATTCCACCAGGTAGATTGTACCATTCTGAGCCTGGGGCTTGGGTGGTTGAGTTATTTAGCCCTAGGGACACTGCTGCTCTCTGGGTAAGTCTGATCACATAAAACCTTGCTGGCCACTGGCCTTGGTACTTTTGGTGCCCAAATATGGCACATGTGAGAGTTTATAGCCTTCCAAGCCTGAGGCAAATTTGGCTGAGTTATTTCACCCCACAGACACCACTGCTTCTGCTCCTGCCTTGATTGCTGGGAACCCCACACATCAATGATCCCTGATCTGACCCCAGGTTCTGCCCAAGTGTCCCTAGGGACTGTTTGCTAAATAACATTCTGCTGTGTCCAACTGTACCCACCACCCCCACATCTGCAGTGATGTTTTGTAAACTCACACACCCCACAGTTTTGGTCATTGCCACAAGAGTACCTGGAGCCACACAGGGTCCCACTGGGATGGTTTGTAAATTTCAGAGTCTTTAAAAGCTCCTTTGTACCCACTCCAGTCTCTGCAGGATGACTGTAGACTCTGAGTTTCGATGAGTTTAGATGTAGTCACAGGAGTTCACTGGGTGATTTAGCTGGGTGGTCTGGAGATTCACAGTGGTCTTGACAAGGCAGGTTATAGCTTCTTGGGTCCCTGCAGGAAAGGCCTGTCATTGCCTGGTCCAGAGGAGTTCAGCTTCAGCCACAGGAGTTTGCTGGCTGCTTTGACTGGGTGGTCCGGAGAGTTGCCATCTTGAGGAATTTGGCCATGAAGAGAAGAATGCAATTGCTTTGGATATTGGTTCTCTGCAATCACTGGCTTGGCAAGATTTAGCTTCTTTTTTGCTGGAGTTATTCTATTGAGTTAGAGTTTTAGACAACTTATATAAGAAATCCTCCCATAACTTAGTGTCATAATGATGTTACCTCATTTTCCTGAAAATTCTGAGAAATTTCAATGTATTTAATTATTTAAAATTTTTCTCGCTGGGTGTGGTGGTGCATGCTTGTAATCCCAGTACTTTGGGAGGCGGAGACCAGAGGATCAGGGTTCGCGGCCAGCCTCAACGCGCATGCGTGGCGCACGCACGCGCAATCTCTCTCTCCTCTCTCTCTCTCTCTCTCTCTCTCTCTCTCTCTACCTAGTGAGGCCTTCCGCAATTTCGTGAGACCCGGTTTCAAAATAAAGCATAAAAAAAAAATAGGGCCGGGGGTGTAGTGCGGAAGTAGAACGCCCCTGGGTTCAATCCCTGGTACCGCAAAAAAAAAAAAAAAAATTTTTTTTCTCTGAATTTTCAAGCTATATATATCTAGTTATCTTTTTCCATGTGACAACAAACTATTTTTGAAATTTTTAAAAAAATTATTTATTGACAGGAGATTCCACCTGTTTTATATACCAAATTTCTATAACACTGTGAGTCTATTTCTGGTTCATGTATTGAATTTGGTAGTTTTATTGTTAATCAATGTACAATTATAAAATGATAAACTGTCCACTGCTTTGTGATAAATCTTAACACCTATAGGGTAAATTATTACTCATTATCATTTTAAATATCATTTTGATATTTCATGGACATTTTTCCTTCACATACATTTTTAAAGCCTATATTTTAAATGTCATAAAAACTCTTGTTATAATTATATTAAAATTATCAATTATTTTTAAAATTCCATTTTTTAAATCACTGAATCACTCTAGTTTTGAACACATATCTTTATTTGTGTGTGTGTGTGTGTGTGTGTGTGTGTGTGTGTGTGTGTTTGGTGGGGTTGGTCCTACAGTACTCCCATTGGGATATAAGTAGTATTATATGATCATTGAGAAATGTATGTCTTCAATAAAGGATACAAAATCTTGATTAATCATATAGGAAACAAATAAAATTAGATTTTTAACACCAAAAACATTTTACAAAAATTATTTACATATATTTTTGCTCCTATAAATTGTGTCTTAATAACTTTATAGTTTGACAATTATCCCAATTTATGAAATATAATTGATTTTCAAGCATGGATATTGTATGCATTAAACGTTATGAATTCTCTATTGGGTAACTATGGCAGTAGATAAAATATTTACCTAAGGTTTTAGTAACATATGTTATAATTTCTCTTGGGTTCTTTCATTGACTACATCGAGTACAATACTGAAGAAAAAATGGTATTAGAAAAATTGGGGGCATATTAAAAATTTAAATGATTTCTAGCATTTCATCATTAAGTATGATGTTAAAAGAGTTATAGTAATAGAGACACAGAGCAGCAAAAGAGTATAGAAATTTAATTTAACAGATTAAGGATGTTAAACCATATTCCTAGTTTACAAAAAGCTTTGCTCTCCATTTTTTAAATCATAAATGAGGTTTAATATTACTATTTGCCTTTCTAAAAAGTTGCTTTTTTATATATTGATCAACTCATTTTATCCTTTAATGCTAAGATTTATATTAATAGATTTTCTATTGCTTATGAGTAAACCTAGTCTTTTTAATTTTTTGAGTATTTCAGAATTCCTTTGTCAATATGTTTATAGGCTTTTGCATTATATCCAGAGTGATTTTATCCTATAATTTTCCTTACACAGTTTGTCTCTTTCTGGTTTCAAAATTATATTGCATTGACTAAATAAGTTTGTAAATCTACTTTATTATCTAGAGAACTTACAAAAGTAAAGACTCAAATCTTCTCTGATAGGAGCTAAATTGAAAAATCAACTATGTTTAATATTTTGAGTGGTAAAATGTTAGCAACTCAGGAATATTTTGTCCATTTTTAATTGTCTGTTTAAATCAGTAATTTTAGATTATATTTTATAGGAAATTGATTTTTTCCTCTAAGCTTTCAAATTTAATGGCCTAAGTTTCTTATACTTTTCACTTATAATACTGAGTTTTGTTTTGCATGTTGTTTTATTTTACTTATTATTGTTGATGTTACTTGTTAGTGAATCCTCTCTTTTCTTAATTAATATAGAATCCAAGGGATTTATTCATAAGTATTTTAAAGAATAAACTTTGAATTTGATAATTTTGTCTATTTGATTTCTATTTGTTTTTTTCAGTTATATTATTTGTATTGTCTTTATTCTTTAGTACTTGTTTCTTAAGTCTCGCCTAACATTTTCATTTTATAACTTCTTGAGATAACACTTTTTTAAAAATAAAACCCCAATACAAAAGTTTTAGAAAAGGCCATCAACTACCTTCATTATGAAACAAGAGGGAACATCCCACAGTTAGCAAATGCACAACAAAGCACTTATTCCTTGTGCCATTGCCAATGCACAGAAACTCATTTGGAGTTTTTTAGCTCATGAGGTTAAATGTAGTGTGCATTTTCTCATTTGGAGTTTTGTGACGTGTGAGATTAAATGTACTGAGTAGTTTATTAGCCAAGTCTCCATCATATTTTATAAACTTAATAGGCACTTTTTAAAACAAGTCTTTTTAGTGTTTTCAAAAAATATAACTCTGTATTTTCCCACAATCATAGTTTTCAGTAGTTCTTACAGTTTTTCCATAGAACCATACATTTTTATGAAATTGCCATATGGAATAAAAAGTTGCTATATTATTTTCAAGGTCACGGAGGAAGCTATATTTGAATATATTTAAATATATTTTGTCAGGTTTCCAAATAATTGTACATCAATATTTTTAAAAAAAATCTAAGGGAACAAAAATAATCTATAGGAAAATAAAAAGTGATTTATGGGAAAACAAATAAATTTCAAAAACTCCATATATTTTAGTATTCTTTCACAGACTTACAATATATGTTAACATATCAAAATCTTGTGTGTGGGATGGGTACTGGGGATTGAACCCAGGGGTGTTCTACCTGTGACCTACATCCCCAGCCCTTTTTATTTTTTGTTTTGAAATAAGGTCTTGCTAGGTTGCTGAGAGTCTCACTAACATTCTGAGGCTGGCCTCGAACCGGTGACCCTCCTGTCTCAGCCTCCCAAGTACTGGTATTACAGGATTGTGCCACCACACCTGGCTCATATCAAAGTCTTTGAAATATCCTATAATAGTTAAAACAAAATAAAGCTAAATCCTTGTTCAATTTTGTTTAACTCAAAATGAGTTGGCTAAAACATAGATGTTGCATGGAACATCAATGAGGAAATCCTGTTCAAAACCAGTGATCTGAGCATGGTGGCGCACGCTTGTAATCTCAGTACTTGGGAGGCTGAGACCGGAGGATCCGGGTTCAAGGCCATCCTCAGCTGCTTAGTGAGGCCCTCTGCAACTTAGTGAGACCCGGTTTCAAAATAAAGAATAAAAAATAGGGCTGGGGGTGTAGCTTGGAGGTAGAATTCCCCTGGGTTCCATCACCAGTACCAAAAAAAAAAAAAAAAAAACAGTGATCTTGTCTCTCTTGCCTCACTGTTAATGTGAACTCAAAAATGATCACAGAAGTAACATCTTCTATTCTCACTAAACCTCTGATGAAATTAAGAAATAAGATATGTGAGTCCACTGACTGCATCCTGGAATTAATCAGACACTTCTAACAAGTCACAACAGTACTGGACTAGGGAGGGCCTCCCTGATATACAGGGAGAAATGACTCTGGGAGAAAATGAAGGCCACTGCCCCCTGTGACAAGGTGGGTCCCAAAGGGCTGGGCCAAAGTTAAGCCAAACACGCCCCTCAGAAAATCACTCCACCTCCCTGGAGCAGGATGGAGCAAATGTGCAGAGAAAGACCCTATGTTACACAAAGGGAACTACTTCAAAAGGAAGTCAAATATCAGAACAAGGGAAGATTTTCTTTATAACAATCTCCAGCCATTAATTCTCTTAACCCTTGGGTCTAAACATTACTCCTGTGTCATTCTGAAATATATTGGGCCTCCCAAGAAAGGGACTCTGTATTACATCACATGTGGGAACAAAGTATTCTTTCCACCAACCGAGGCTAAATGCTGGGTGGAAATCTTAAAACTCACACGTATAATAACCTATGACCAGTCTTGACATGCTGCCAAGAGCACAGCTTGCTACCATGGAGGAGGCCAAAGCCACGTGAAGCAAAACCTCCACATGCCGAGCCTATGAATTCCACTGCCTCTGTTATCTTTTGGTTTTCTTAGAAAATATACCAAATGTTGGGAGCTTTGAGAGATAAGATAAGTAACACCTGTGTTATTATTGTAATCTCTTGCAGATTGATCCTCCAAGAGGAAAAGAAGACAATGCAGAGTATGCACAGATTGCTCTTCCCAAAACACTTCCTCTTTTCTAATGTCCAAGGGGCAGGCTCAGAAAACAAACAACAAAAGCCTTTCATATGCAGCGGGTGCAAATGCAAGATGGCACAGCCACTCTGGAAAACAGTTGAGTAATTTCTTATAAAGTTAGATATATACACACTATACAATCTAGCAATTGTACACTTAAGTCTGTGATCTAGAAAAAATACTGTGTTCACAAAAATAAGGGGGGGCATGAAGTGAAAAATGTGTGATGCTAGCATTACTTCTTTCCATTGGGTAAAAAGAAAATCAAGAGAGAAGGAAAAGCTGTCCTCCTAGCAGTTGTTGAAATTATAAAGTCAGAGTGGCATTATCAGAAAACATAAGCAAAACACTCATGTGCAAGGCCACGGTTGGTCACTACAGTATTTATCTTTGCGGTATCTAGTTATTTTAATTAGTCATTCTGAGACAAGGTCCAAATAAATACTTTTTTTGGTTGTAATAATCAAGATTTTAAGAAGAGGCTCCAAACCAGCAGGTTCTAATCCATTTGTGCCATGGACGGAGCTAGCCATGAACAGGAAACAATAAATATTTTCCAGATGATGAAATATTTGCAAAGAAACTGATGGAACTAAAGAATATTATGCTAAGTGACATCAGCTAGTCTCAGAATGTCGTAGGTTTTCTTTAGTATTTGGAAGTTAGAGAGACAAATGGGACTTCAGATAAATGAGGAAAGAGACTGATAGAATAACGAAAGGGGGTTGGGGGAAGGTTGGTGGGAAAAGGAAAATTGAAGCTTGAGGAAGGGCGAAGTTCAAATAATGTTATGTTCATATAAGGCATCACTACCAATCTTGCTAATATCGACAGGGAGAGAGGAGTGGGGAGTGGTGTGGGATGTGGAGGGAAATATACTGAGTGATGTATCACTTGAATCTTACTATGATGTATAATTACAGTGTCCCAATACATGTATAAAAATAGAAAAATAAATAAATCTATGTGTGGAAATATGCAGGTCTCCTGCTAAATTTTACTCTCCGGGGAAACCTCCTGATCTATAACAGTTGGGTTTTAAAATAAAAGAGACTGGCATTTTAGCCCAAACTCATCAAATATTTGTCATGTGATCATTTGGCAGGTTTTATAACCTCCCTGAGACTTAGTAAAAATGGCAATAAGCCTTCATAGAGCATTTAACCACAAGATTATCAAAAATAGCAATGTTTTATTCCTCCGCCAACACTTTAGTAAATGTAAGACACAGTGGCACACTCCTTCCCCTCCCACTGCTCTTAATCTGAGTTCACATTCTGCAAAGAATACTTGGTTTAGCTGGGTGCGGTGGTACATGCCTGTAATTCCAGTACCTGGGAGGCTGAGACAGGAGGATCTCAGGTTCCAGGCCAGCTTCAAGAACAAGGCTGTAGCAAGACCCTCAGCAACTTAACAAGATACTGTTTCAAAATAATATTTTTCAAAAGGACTGAGGTTATAGCTGGAAAGTAGAATGCTCCTGGGTTCAAGCCCCAGTACCCCTTCCCCGCCAAAAAAAAAAAAAATACTTGGTTTACTTCACAATGTCCTAAAGACCACAGACAAAAAGGGTTATGTGAAGAGACATGATTCCATGGCTTAACCCTCTTACATCGGACCATCCGTGAATGTCATTACCCCCAGCTCTACATAATTTTAGAACTAGACGCCAATTGAATTCAGTGTTTTCCCCACATAGAAATGCTATGGGTAGTTCGTTTTAACCAACCTTTAAGTGAAACCCAGAAGAAGTTAACAAATAGAAAGAATCTTACAATAATTCCTATTTGTTCTGAAAACTTGCTTTAAGGCTTCAAGCATAAAAGAATCAAAAGCTGCTTCTAGTCAGTAACAAGCAGGGTGATCGTCTAGTTAAACATATGTAAACATGTTAAACTGGTGCCCAATATAAAATTACACTATCATGAATAATTTTAAAGGAAAGTATACTGTGATGCTGAGAATTTTGCCTGTGTTCCTATATCTTTACCATCTTATTTGCCTTGATGCTCTTTTGTCCACCCATATAGTTAGCTGAATGGGCGAACCAATAAAAATATATCTCATATTATTTCTTTTCATTCATTCTCTCCATCTGAACCTGTGCTCCTATATTTTGTCCTATATTTAATTTCCATTAATTTTTCAGCAAGTCCTATATTTTGCCTTCACAACACCAGTCTTCTATTCTGGTTGTCTCCAAGGATGCAAGATTTTATCTTGCAACTTTATGTCTAGTTCTGTAGCACAGGACTTTGTCCTCAGGCTTGTATGGGCTTGAGTTCCAGCTCTGCTCTCAACCTCTGGAATTCTCAACTTCATCCTTAAACTGGGCCTCACAACTTTCATAGGGATTGTTTTAAGATGTAAAAACATGTAAATAAATAAATAAATAATTATTACTGCTTCTGGCACATGGTTACTGCTTAATAAATGTTAGCTTGTTTAATTTGTATGAGGGTATGTGTTTGTATACACACACACACACACACACACAAACATATATATAATTTAACTCAATTATAGTGAACTCTTACGAATTAGTAAAAATAGTTTAAATATAAAAATATGATTTAAATGGATATTAGGAGAGACAATATCTCATGGCAGTTAGTTTGGGGATTTGGAACTGAATTGCCAGGATTGAACTTCATCTATATTCTGACCAGCTGAATGACCTTAAAATTCGTCAATCTCTCTGCATATCCCTGACCTCGACTGTAAAAGGGAGTATTTATAATAAGTTCATAGGTTTATTGTGGCCAGTTCAACCTAGAAAACTAGATAGTGCATAATTGGCTTTTCATAAACTTTTTCAAATGATTCCTTTTATGGATAGATCAATGTGAATATTTGTTACTATTATAAAATTGAAGACAACATCCATTTATATTTTCCAGTTTAGATTTACATATAAAATTCGGCAAATACCACATTAAATAATGTCTGCAACATGTGCACTGCATGCTTTAAGTTATTCTCTCTTCTAAAGAGAGTGATATATAAAGGTTAGGGGAACTATTCCAAGAATTATCCTATACATCCAAATAATATCTACTCTTTTTAAATACATGAACACTAATTCATAAAACCCTCCAATTTAATATTTATTGTATGTATATAAAGAGGCAAAAAGGCATTCTCATGATATGTCCTGGGAGTACAGGATTTTAAATTTAGGGTCAGACAAATTAGGCTTGAGATAGAACCTGTTAAATACGAACCCACTCCCCCATGCCAAAAAAAAAATATGTTCTCTCATTTTGCATTTATAGTTGAATGGAGAGAGTTTAAGAAGTATAGAATAATATTTTCATGTACATCTATATGTAATTTTTAGTATCTACATTAAAAAAGCAAAACAAGCAGGATTCATTTTCTTTTTTATTTAACACAATGCCTAATATTATTTTATAATAATACTTAAAATATTTTATAATTATCTTACTCATTACTCATTAAATAAATTTTATACTACTTTAAATGATAAATTTATTAAATAAAATGAATATTAAAACTACTTATAAGGTATTTTATTATTTGTTTCATATTAAGTCTTAAAAATGGTGTGTGTCCAGCACATATCAACTCACGTTAGCCACCTTCCTACTACTAAATAGCCACCTCTAGCCAGCAGCTGCAAAGTTGGGCAGCACAGGCAAAAATAAAAGCGATTCTCTGATGCCAGGCTATGCTTCACTTGCTACTCCCTGTGTGGGTCAGAAAGAAATTCTATTGATGTTTTCAAGTTTCTCTTGAAACTCTCATAAATTCTATTGATGGAAAAATATTTAGTGGTAAATCTAGAAGAAAAAATATGTCTAGAAGTAAAAATATGTGTATAAAAATACATGTAAAATATGTGCATATATTCAAGGAAGGCCAACTTTAATATATTTTAAGAGGGTGCAAGTGTAGCAGGACTACAGAAAAAATACAAGACATATTGTGCAACTTTCAGAAATGCTTAAAGGTAGACAAACTTTCAGAAATATGATAATGCTTCCCAACAGCCCAAACTACATTTTATGAGCTATAATTGAGTTCCGTATCTCCATTGGTCTTTCAGTGTCACTGCTGGCTCTTCTTAAAGCACAAAACTATAATGTAACTTATATATCTAGGAATAAACAATTCAGAGAAAACAATGCTTTTCACATGGTTTGTTGTGAGCTTTGAAATAAGGTAACAGGACTTTGTCACCTTAAAAACATTTCTCACCCTTCCAAACACAAATCATAATGGTTTATTCTTTCATACTAAGGCAGTTGCCTGTAACATTTATTAGTTAGCTGATCTTGAAAGAGTACAAACTTCAAACACCTTTAATTGACTTCACTCTAAAACCAAGGGCAGAGTCTGACCTATGGTATCTTGAGTTTTCTTTACTTTTATTTATTTTTTTGTAGTGTATGGTATGTCTTTTTTTAACATGCTTTTATTGGTGCATTGTAGTCTCACATCACAATGAATACCTATTTAATGTTAACATACATGCACACACAGCTCTTAGTGTCCCCCCGCCTCCCCCCATCCATATGAAGTATCGAGAATGATGTTGGTATATTCTCACATGTACACATTGTTTATGATAGTAATTCCACTGATTCACTTCTTTCTTGCCCTTCCCCTTCCCTTGTACCACTTCCCTAACTCCACTGAGGGTTCTCCATTATCGACCGGAGTCCCTTGTTTGTCCCCACTACTCCCTAGGTTGCACATATTAATGAAAACATATGTTCCTCTCTAGGTTGCCCAGATGCTGCCAGGCTAGACTTGAACTCCTCATCTTAAGGGATCCTCCTACCTCAGCTTCTCCACAAGTAACTGGGGCTACAGGCATATGTCAGCCAGCCCAGTTGTAGATTGTTGGAATCTTTAGGTCATTCTTCTAGAAATCACATTTCATGTGCAAAAGCAAAATGTACAGCAAGTCTTTGAGCCTACACCCTCAATGTTTGATAGAAAGCTAATTATTTCACATCTACCTAGTCTTAGAAAAACTCATATATCTTCTTAAAATCACATACTACTTGGATGTTGAAGAATCAAAAAACATATCTGTGGCCCAGATCTTTCTTCTAAATGCAACAACTCAGTAACCTATTGACTCTTTAGGCATATTTCCCACAAGCACCTCAGTATTACAGTGACAAGCCATACTGTTTTTATAGAAACTGTGCCAGTTTTATCATTGAAATTCCTACATCCATGGAACATGATCAGTTCCAGGAAACTGAAAAAATGGTGATTATTAGCATGCTTCATCTTGAATATACTATCTGTTATGGTTTGGATATAGAATGTTCCCTGGAAGAGATGAAGTATTTCAGAGGTTATATAATTGAATCATGGGGTTCTGATATAATCAGTGGATAAATCCATTGATAGATTAATGGATTTATTGCACATTAAGGTAGGCAGGTAGGGTGTGGCTGGAGGAGGTAGGTGATTGGGGGTGTGGCTTTGGGAAATATATATGTCAGTCATCCCCTCCCCTCTCTCTTTCTGCTTCTTGCTCTCATACCCTGAGCTCCACATCTGTGACTCAGATAAATATGGAGTGAAATCTCTGAAACTTCCAAAACTATGAGCAAATAAATCTTCCTTCCTCTAAGTTGTGGTCATAAGGTATTTTGGGTCACAAGAGTAAGAATGCTGACAGAAACACTATCTCTACCACAAACCTACTCTTCCTCTTAAATTCCTAATTCGTGTGTGTGTGTGTGTGTGTGTGTGTGTGAGTGTGTGTGTGTGTGTGTGTGTGTGTGTGTGTGTTACTGGGGATTGAATCCAGAGGCATTCCACCTCTGAGTGTCACCCCCAGCCTCATTTTATTTTTTTTTATTGTGAAACAGGGTCTCACTAAGTTTCAGAGGGCCTCACAAGGTGCTGAGGCTGCCCATGAACCCGCAATCCTCCTATTTTACCCTCTCAAGTAATGGGATTACAGGCATGCACTACCACAACCGGCAAATTCCTAATTCTTTGAAGGTCACAAAATTCATACAGTCATGGATGCTGTAGAAGTAATCTTAGATACTCCAACCAGTTTGCACTTACTTGTTCATAAACTCAAGTCATATTTATTAACTATCAGCCAGAAATGTATCAATGGAAAACAATAACCAAAATATCAGCTTTTATTGTTTATATTTCATTGTGGGAAGATAGAAAAAAAGAAGAAAAACTAAATAGCAAATATTTTTTGTAAGTACTGATACAAGAACAAAATAAAACAGATGAGGGGAATAGGAAATACAGTGTGTAAATCTATGAAACGTCCCTCAGTGTCTGCAGCACCACAGTATTCTTCCTTTATCATTAAAATTCTATGATTCATGGGATGCTGATCCCACTGCTAGATTCAATGGGGCACTTATTTTCCTTGGTAAATCATGCTGATCACAAACCCCTATGGTCCTCAGCTGAAGCCAATGAACTTGTAACACTCCCTGGCTAAGGTGATGTGATGAGATTTGAGCATATGATCAACTTGAAGGATTTACATTCCAATATTATGTGAAAAGTATCATTCCTTTTTATTAGATTTTAGTGTAGAAATACAGTTGCTGTTAGTAGCCATAGTGTTCGTCCAAGAAAGAGAGCACCACACAAAGCTAAGAAAATAGCTAAGGAACAGATCCAGACACCAATTCATGTTACGACTTGTAGGCCACTATATTTTTAACTTTCTGCTACACACCATAAAATATGGCTTGGTGGTTGAAGACAGTTGACTTAGATCACTGTTATTTCTTACATAAATAGTACAGACACTTCCATCTCAATCACTATTTATGAGTGCTATTTCTTCTACTTGGGATGTGTTTCCTTAATTATCATCTTAATGGCTACAATAGCTAGCACACTTCAGAATGTTTTTCCTAAGCTACTTCTGCCTAGTTTAGCTGCTTCTCTCCTGTTTCTACAAAACATATGACACATTGAAATTGTATGTTTATGTCAATTTTATTATATCTAACTTGGAGGAGAATGATTCAATTATGATTATGAAGGCTTTTGTCTTTAATATTCTCTGATTCAGCTATACAATTAAATTTTAAACTTTATAGGTATATAATTCTTCTACTGTAGTCCTATACTATGAATTTAGCTAAATTATTGTATACCAGGGAAAGATAAAGTTTGATCTTGTCTCATATTTGCCACTTTTCTACTTTGACAACCAAATGGAAAACCTAATTTTTCCACTGGGTATGACAAACTTCTATTTACTAAATTATTTTCTTGTGACACATTTGAAAAGTGAGTTACACTCTTATTTCCTTTTAGGGAAACATAAAACTTTTAAAATTTTAATACTGTGTGTTTTTGTTTGTTTCATAGTTCTGGGAATGGAACACAGGGGCATTCTACCTCCAGCTACATCCCGCCCTTTTAATTTTGGCTTTGTTTTGAAACAGGGTCCTGCTAGGTTGCTGAGGGTCTCTGTACATTGCTGAGGCTATCCTCGATCCTGCAATCCACCTGTCTCAGCCTCCCAAGTACTGGGATTGTAGGTGTGTACCACCACTCCCAGCCACAATGTGTGTTTAAACAAATACATAGGCATTTTTATGCCTAAAGGTAAGGTTTTATGTCAACTTAAAAATATTCTCTACAATTATTCCTTTCTCAGGCACTAGCATTTCTTCTATGTTATATGCATAAGCAAAATTCGTTACATATTACAATATTTTCTAACTCTGCAAGGTAACCTCCCCAAAACAGGTCTTTCCCTTTTCATATGATTTTGGCACATCATCGCTCTCATATCTAAACCACATTCTTTGCTTCTTCAGCAAGAATTCATCCTAAAACTTTACTGTGTTTTCAAGTTCATGCTGAAACTTGCATAAGAAATCAAGCAGGAAAATGAGAAATACATGCAAATGAATTGCTTCCTGGAAAATTTCCTTCAAGAAACAGATTCTAATATCTCAATAAAAAATTTAAAAAAATAAGGGAGGGACACCAAGTAATTTGTGGTGGAAGCAATGAGATGATGATCCAGAGTGGACTGAGGAAAAAAAAGAAAAATAAACTTCTCATACTTTTCTTTTTTTTTTCTTTACAGTACTGGGGATTGAACCTATGGACATTCTACCTCCGGGCTACACCCCCAGCCCTATTTTTTATTCTTTATTTTTGAAACAGGGTCACACTAAGTTGCAGAGGACCTCACTAAGTAGCTGAGGCTGGCCGTGAACCTGGATACTTCCGTCTCAGCCTCCCAAGTACTGGGATTACAAGTGTGCACCACCACGCCTGGCCTCATACTTTCCTAAACCAAGTTTCAGTTGGAACTTGAAGCTCTAGTTCTGCCACTAAAGAAATAGATCTGTAGAAAGGTTGTAATTTCCTTTCTGCCTATGCTCCGTTGTGCTTACACAAGGCAGTAGTGTTTCAGCAGCAGCATGCCTTCAGTATCTGGAAAGATGAACTGGATTCTATAGGGAGCGGAGGTGATTGGAATCCCCAAAGGATGTTATAAGAGTATCATACTTATACTTGATAAGTGACTATCTAGTGGATTAAAGCACTTAACTCACTGATATGATTTAGGTGACTGTAAAGGTAGACATCATTTGCAATCTCATCTCATAACCACATGCATTTCTCAATTCTGATCACTGAATTATGCCTGGAAATAATAATGGGAAAATAAAATCAGGTAGATCATAATGCTTTTTCTATCTGAGAAATAGCTCTAAATGTAATTCTTAAATTGATATATAAATATACATACTTTATATTATAGCAAATATATTTAAACTTGCCTAAGAAATTCTAATGTAGTATGACTATTAATTACATAAGACAGAAAATTCCTTAATGAAATATTCATTTCATGCCAATCTTCCTAATACTAATTATAATCTCCTAAATCAACTATTTTGAAACATTTCTCTTTTTTAATTTATTTTATTTTACTGTCAATTAGCAGCTTAAGGCTCTTTTTCTTGACTTCGATGGAAAGCAAAACTAGTTATGCCTTCATAGGAATAGAAAGTGGGAGATTTAACTTGATTTTAATATCTGATTCACTTGCTTCCACATCTACAATTGTTCCATGGCTACAACAAGTGATGAGCTGGTAGGTGTTTAACAATGGGCTCACGGAGGAGGAAATAACCCCAATTTGTAGCATTTGCCAAATTCTACCATATGAATACTCTCACCAAGCCCAATTTCAAACTACCAGAAATTGGCTAGAAAGAAATCCATGAAAATTTGGCAATCTGTTCAAATGATCAGCTCAGCTCCAGTACACCAGTAGATAATACCTATATTGTTGGCTACAGTTTTAACACTATTTACTACATTTATATTATTGATAAAGTCTCCTCATTCAGAATCTCAACTTGACCCCTTCTCTTTCACCTTGAACCTTCTTTCAATGATCCCTTTAATATTATGCCATATGTATATTCAAATAGGAAACCCAAGGAAATCTTGTACTTTCCCTCTTCATTCTTAAAGTTGAGAAACCATAAGCAAACAATATATGACTAAGGCCATGCATCGATTGTTTACTACAAAGCCAGATGATGTATAATTTAGTACAGAGGATTAGTACTCCAATATATAAACCTGGGATATTCTAAGGGACATATAGCGTCAGGATTACTGACATTGTGATTACATCATGCTATGAAAATTTTTAATCCATTAAATAGTTTTGCCTCATATTTAGAACACAGTTTTCTTAATTAGGCCTTTTCTTTTGGGTTTTATGTTGGATTTTTCCTTCTTAGAATTTCTAGTTATGTGCATGCTGCATATTGCTGAGCAAAAGGTTAACTTGTGTTTATTAAGTGCTCATATTCCTCTACCTTTTTAATCAGATGTTTTTTAAAATCTCTTATCTCTAAATTTTCCTTCTCAGGGCACTCTTTATTTATCTTCCCAACTTGGTATTTTTCTCTCTTTTGCATCATCTCTATTACCAGCATGTCCTTACTTAAATCCAACCCTCCATCTACAGTATGCTACAACTAAACATCTAATAGTGGCTGAAGAACTCACAGCTCTGCTACCAGGTCTCCCTCCAAGGTCATGATTCATTTTAAAGGCCATTAGAGATGAGGAAACTTACCACATTGTCCTAAACCCACCTATCGCCATTAGCCACATCCTCTTCTCTCTTCCCAAATATTCATTTTCTCTGACCATCCTCATATTGTACCATATTCTTTTTAATTTAATTGAGAAAATGTTCAATTTATTCATCATCAAATCAAGAAAACTTACCGACATCCACACACTCAGCCTTTTGTTCTGTTTAAGTAGCACTGCATCCCATGATCTGTCCCCCACTCAAAGGTGTGACTCTTGGAGTGCTCTCCTGTTTCCCTGAGTCATGAGCTTGTCCTTTCTACCGAAAGATAGAAGCGTGCTCCAAATATTCCATCTCAAATTATACAATTCAAAGAATGTAGTGTTGGCAGAAAGAAAAATAGAGAAAGATAATAAATAATGGCTTGTGAAAACTAAATTATTCATATGTCAACTTGCAATAGAACAGAGAGAAACATGGGTCAGTGTAGAAAGAATGGACTCGCATATTGTGGTACTGGGAGCATTAGTTTTTATTTTGGAAGAAAATTAATGTGAACTCCTACCTCACAAGGATCATAAAAATAATTACAAACACAACTGGAAAATATTAAAAATAAGTATGTGAAGGGGTCAAAATGCTACCAGGTCTGTCAATACTCAAGCAGACAAAGTTCCAGAGAAATGTAGAATCCATAGAAGTGATCATGATTCTAAAGTTGTACCTGTGAGTGTATGAAACTGAGCAAAATAATATTGTACTTTCAGTAATTTTATGGGTGCAACAGGAGAGCTGTCAATGATCAAAATCCAGCAATAAGAGTTTTGATGAGCAGATCAGGCTTTGAAATGTTCTACATATTAGGATTTAAGAATAAAACAGAATTAGACCAGTTCACAGATGAAAGAAACCCCAACTTTAAAGCTTAGTGAATGATTGGATTAAAAGAATCAGACATTATTTTAATTGCCTCCATAAAATAAAGTGCATTTCTTTTCTGAAAGAGGATTATATTATCCAATGCTTCAAATATTTTTCCTAAACATTTCTATAACTAATAGCACTCAAACAGAAATCACCAGTCATGCACAGACATAAGAATTAATCGAATATTTGAAAAAATATATTGATAACATCAGAATAGAAATCAAAATCAAAAGCCAAGCAATAAAATATCCTTATAGGAAATAATGTGAAGTGAAAATAATGTACTTTATTCCTGCATACAGATAGATATAAAAATTCTAAATTGTAAAAAGTTAGCAAACTAAATCAGAAATATGTCCAAACAATAATATATAACTAAATAGGATTTAGTTCAGAAATTCAAAGTTACTTAATATCAAATACCAATGTAATTCAACATATTAGGAGAATAATTGAAGAAACACTGTAATATCAGTAGATGCAGAGAAATAACTTATGCTATAAAATTCCTTAATCCGATAATGTGTAACACTTTAGAAAATCAACTAATATAGTTGATGGTGAAACTGTAAAAGACTGAACAATTTTCCAGTGAAATGAAGAATGAGCCTAAAAAGAGCTGTATTTCTTCTTCTACGTTATTATTCTGAAGACCATTTGGAATATAAAAAGACAAGGGGAATAAAACTATATAAGAATCTTAAAGAAAAGAATAGAAGTTAAATAAATCAAAGAAGATATAATTTTGTACATATAAATCCAAAACAATGCATAATAGAACACAATATGTGGATGCACCAAGTCATTTTATATGACTAATATAAAAATAAAAATATTTTTAATATATAGCAATCAACATTAGAAATGACATTTTTAGAAATATAACATAAAAGTATTAAATAATGTCAAACTCCTAGAACTAAATATCCAAAAGATTCTGTGTGTCTCTACATATAAAACAGTGTGTGTATGTGTTACTGAAGATTGAACTCAGGGGCATTCTACCTATGAGCTATATATCTAGCCCTATTTTATTTTTTATTTTGAAACAGGATCTTGCTAAATTGCTGATGGCCTCATTTAAGTTGCTGAGGCTGGCCTAGAACCTTTGATCCTCCTGTTTCAGCCTCCCAAGGATTTAAAACATTAATGAGAGAAATAAATGGAAGTATGAGCCCTAAAAAAATTGAAAGACCCAGATTTATAAAGGTATAAATATATCAAATATTTCCAAAGTGATCTGTAGTTATGTGTGTGTATGTGTGTGTGTGTGTGATTGTACATATAAATTGACAAGCCCTATTAAAAAAAAGTAGGACAATCCTGAAGAAAAGAGAAAAGTCCAAAGGACATAGGCTGTGTAGTATGGACACAATGATGGATAAGTGTTTAGAATAGAATAGAATAGAATAGAGAGTCTAAAAAGAGACTCACAGTGTTTGAACAATTGATTCATGACAAAAGTGACATTATAGAACAATAGGTGAATAAACAATTTTATAAATAACTTTGGGTCATTTCCATACCTATATAATCTCAAACAAAATCAATACCCAAGATCAATTCTAGGTAAAAACATAAAATTAAAACCATAAAGCATCTAGAAGAAAGCCTAAGAATATTTTCAAGTCTTTAAGATAGGCAAAGATTTCTTACATTTAATTTACACACACACACACACACACACACACACACACACACACGACATTACACTGGGTGTAGTGGCATGCACCTGTAATCCCAGTAGTTGGGAGGCGGAGACAGAAGGATCACAGATTCAAGGCCAACCTCAGCAATTTAGCAAGACCCTCAGCAACTTAATGAGACTCTGTTTCAAAATTAAAAAATAAAAACAAAAATAGGGCTGGGGTGCAGCTTGGAGGTAAACCGGAGTGATATAAGTTATTTGCAAAATATATAACCAATAAAGAAGTTATGTCTGAGATATATAAATAACACTTTTACATTAATAAGATGAAAGTTTAATAATTACAATAGAGACCTTATGGGCCTCAAAGCCAAGATATTTCTTATTTGACCCTTTCCAGAATGAATTTGTCAAATCTGCTTCCAGAAAAAGTAGTGTGCTTCATCTGTGTTTATGTAATTAAGGTTATTTTCTTTCAAATATCTTCCTTGAATAGAAATTTATCATAATAATAGCAATTACTTTTATTGAGCACTTTTTATTGAGAAATCCTTAGAATTCTAAATGTGTTGTTATTCTCATAAACCCTATCAGACCCCAGACACTTTAGCCCCAGAATCCAGACCCTTAACTGTTAGAATGTCTGTTCGTATCAGCAGAAGTGCTGGGAGACCAGCTTTCACAGATGAACAAATGGGACCATCAGACTCTGGGCCCCTCCCTACCAGTATTGTGATTTAGAAGCACAATCCTATAAACCGGAATCCATTTGTTTGGGGGAAGTGCTGTGGGTTTTGTGGCCTTAGAATAAAATTCTTGCTTTCTTTTAATATGCACACCTGTGGGGATAGAGTAAGCATAGTGGGGTTGGAAAACAGCAAAAGTTATTTCACATATATTGAATGTGTCTCCTCGTCTCACTCCAGCCTGCTCTGAATCCAATTTCTGGTTTCTGAGATCCCCTACTGCACCCTCCTGCTTTCCTCCTCCACCTTATTGCAACACTTGTCACACCTTTCCATCAGCCATCTACTTCCAGAGAAGTGCTGTCTTCTGATGACCCTCCCACACTCTTCTCATGTAAATGACCCGTTCCACGTCAGTGTATTATCACACCAGCGGGAGCTGACGCCTGTGCTAAAGCTGCCATTTTATCCAAAAGACACTATGGTGATTTTATCCCACTTACTTTCAGTTAATTTAATTAATTTAATAAAAGCTGTGCATATGTAAGGGGTATGACATGCTTCAATACACATATACACAGGAAAAAGTGTTACTACAGTGAAGCCAGTTAGCATATCTAACTCCTCACATAGTTACCATTTTCTGTGTCTGGTGTGAGCATCTAAAATTTACTCTCCTAACAAATTTCCACTGTAAAACTCAACATTATTAACTGTAGTTATCATGCTGTACATTAGATCTCTACACTTAACTTTCCTGTTTTTAAATATGTAATATTTCAAGAAAAATGTTATTTTATTTCTATTTATTTGTTTTTTTATTTTATTTATTTTGGTGTTGGGGATTGAACTCAGGGGCATTCTACCTTGGAGATAAACCCCCAGTCTTTTGTACTTTCTATTTTGAAACAGGGTCTTTAAGTTGCTGAGGGTCTTGCTAAGTTGTAGAGACTGGCCTCAAACCTGTGATACTCTTTTCTCAACCTCCCAAGTTCTGGGATTACAGGCATGCACCACCTCATCCACCAAGAAAGTTAATTTTAATGCTCTGTTTTATGTTTTCAATTGATAATGAGTACTTAAATATTTACATTAGGAACAGCAAGTCTACCTACTGTCCTAGTGTGTGCTTACATCAGAGCCACATGGAGCCTGTGGCAAAAGAAAAGTTCAGCAATTATTGATCCTGTACTTGTTTAAAAGTTTGATATGTTGATATTGGTCATCATATACCGAACTCCAGCAAGAAATCAATAACTGGCTTTAGACAAAGCAATCAGAAAGCTATAAAAAATAGGATGTGAGAATAATGGAGCCAAGCTTCTACCTTTGCCTGAACTCATTTTCCTTAAGCATCAAATGCCTTATCCACAAATAAAGTCTCAATAAATCTGCTTTGCTCTAGCAAGTGAAACACTTAAAAATATTTGTCATTTTTACTCACTTATGTTTTAAACTTAATTTTTCTGAATGTGTTTCAAAAAGTACATAAAAATAGAATGCTGCTGCATTAATAAAAATCAATAGCAATAATCATAATAAATATCGAATAATAAGAAAGCTGAGATGATAGGCATCTTTACTTGTGATAAATATTGGCAGGATGGAAGCAGCACATCACATTTACTAATGGAACCGTACAATCATAAAGTATTTCATGCATAAATATCCAAAATAAAATTATCATTTTCCAGGAATGAAAACACTTCAAAATTATAGTGTGCACAGCTCTAAATTGATTCTATAAATGGATTCCAGAAAATCATTTACCAGATGGTTATATTTAAGATGCCACTCAAGCTTTCTGAGTATTTTAAAGGTGGAGTCACCTATACTCAAAACTCTATTAACAGAGAAAAACAAAAGACTTGCATTTTCAATGAGGACTAGGTGTTTGGGGTAACAAAAGTCACACATTTAAAACACACACACACACACACACGTGTGCACACACACAGAACAAAGATGATTTCCAATGAAATGATACTGATACACAGACAAGGCAAATTAGTGTTTTAATTATTCATCAGACTTAATTTCATATAAGCAACTCTCAGTCATCATAATCTAAAAGTTCCTCGTGTTTTTCATGATTGCAGTTTTGATTGTCATCAGAAACATTGACTTTGCCCTGTATCCTCTGAGCAGGCAATAGAGTGCGTGGTTAAAGGTACAGATCCTGGATTCAGGCTGCTTGCATATACAGCCTAGATTTATGATTTTTAGGGCAAGTATTTAACTCTTGCATCTCAGTTTCCTCACATAAGAATAGTGATTATAATAATTTCACAGGGTTTTTGAACATTAAATGAGAAGATGCAATTCCTGAGCATAGATAGTGCTAAATAATTATTAGTAATTGGTATTATAATTTTAATGAATGACAAAAGTACTTACCAAAATTGGAAAATTAACTTTTCAGGAAAGCATTGTTAGCACATGTGTTGTCACAGGCAACACACTACCTGTATCTTCCTGTGTGTATCCACACATTCTCTGCTCTCTAACCTTCAGATCATCATTTGCATAACTCCACAGCTGTAGGACAGTGCATGCCATCTGAACAGGCCTTTTCCTTGGGGAACAGGTTCTCATGAATTCAGCTGCTTTCTGGCATTCCATGTGGGTTAGTGCTCATATTGGATCAACTTAAGAGGAAAACCACATGCTAGAGATAGCAAATCTAGAAGATGTTGAAACTTGAGTACTGTGGACAATCCAAGGCAGGAGAGGAGCCCATGTGTAACTCAAAGTAAGAGAAAAAAACAATGATTAGAGAGAGAGAGAAAGGAGAAAGTGTTGTGTTTAATAATTTCAAAAGGGGCGTAACAAAAGACCTGGTCAAAAGATGTTAAAATTATTCAAGAGGCAACCCCAAAAACTTTATAAGCAGAAAGAGGTGAAAAGTAACATCTAGAGGAACACTGATTTATTTTAATAGTAGAACTTTTTTCTTTAATACAGAAACAAAATTTATACCCTGAAATTCCCTGGTTGGATGAGAAAGCAATACTAAAGAAAAGAAACAAAGAAATAGAAACTATTTCATAGTCTTTGACATCATATTTCTATCCCCCATGCTTCACATTTCCCCAAATATTTCCTGTTGTTAGAAAACTTAATGCCCATCTCAGGAGGGGTTGAGATTACATTTTTTCTTATTCTCTCTATGAGACCCACTTAAAGAGGCCTCCCAGGGTACCAAAAAGTATGACCTAGCTTTTTGTTTCTAAATGGATGTTATAGTTATGGATGCTATTATATAGTCTACACCTTGATAAAATAGGCAGAATTGTTTGCAAGAAACACTGAATTTTACACTTTTTGTACCAGTATTCAGCATCCATTTTACAAATCCACAAGGGAAGAGTGTGTTTAAAACTCTTCTTGCTCTCCTAAAAACACTTTGTAACAATTATATATTAAAATATGTTACCTCAAAAGCAAATACTTTCATGGCTCTCACCTGTTTATTATTATGACATCTTTTTTATTAGCTATTTTTGGATGTTGTCGAAGGACCTATATTTCAATAGTGCAATTGCACAAAAAATGACTGAAAAAGCAATATGGACCTGGAGAAGATTATGTTAAGTGAGATTAGCCAGTCACAGATAGAGAAGAGTCAAATGTTTTCTCTCATAGGCAGAAGCTAGGGAGTAATCCACATAAGAAAGGGATTTAGATAATGCAGGAGAAACCCCAGTGGAACTAGGGAGGTGGTCTAAGGGAGGGGGGAAGGAGAATTAATGAAGGAAACAGTTCCATTGATGTTATGTACTAATGTGAGAAAATCAATCCCAATCCCAATATCTTGTATGGGGAAGGAGAGAGAGAAGGGAGGGATATGGGGAAATGCTCACCGAGTGCTGTGTGCATGTATGTCACTATCACTATGAACTACATTATCATATGAGAGTACAATACACCAATAAAAGTATATAAAAAGTAATATTTTATATTTCCCCAACACTTTTTGTTGCTTCTTTTAAGATACAAGACTTTAATAGTATTCCTAAACTTAGCATGTTTTCAGTCTAACTCGGAAGGCAGGAAGCACAATGATAAGACACGAAGGTGGTAACTATGAAACACCAGTATGCTGTTAGAACATATGAGACAAGTACAAAAGGAAAAAGGATGTTCAGTAATCATTTGCTCCCTTTAAAAAACATAGAAAAAAATGTCTGTTTCTATCTAAATTGCCAAAAAAATAAATAAACTCAATAAGTCAGGTCATATGGTGAGTTTTTCCCCCATAAGTTTTAGTCTCTTTCCTAGTCAAAAATGTTTATGGCAGCATTTTGGCACACTGTATTCAGTACTTTAAAGTTCTGCTTGTAGATTTTGTTGTTTGTTTGTTTCATGTATAATTACTCTTCATAGACCTGGTACTGCTTTTTATTTAGTGTGGCACCACAGAGACCTTTTTATTATTGGTACCTATTAATTATACAGAATGGTGGGTTTCACTGTGGCACATCCATACATGCTAATAACATAATTTGATCGTATCCATTCATTTGATCAAATTCATTATCTCCCCTTACCCTGCCCTCTTTCCTCCCCCTCATCCTCATCCTCTACACTAATAATTTCCCTTTTACACTCATCATTTTCTTTTGTTTTAACACATTAGCCTCCACATATGAGAGAAAATACATGACACTTGTCTTTTTGAGTCTGGTTTATTTAGCTTAGAATGATGCTTTTCAGTTCCATCCATCTTCATGAAAATAAAATAATTTTCCTTTTCCTTATGGCTGAATAAAACTCCATTTTTTATGTAGGTTGGTTTCTTATCCAAGTTTTGTTTTAAATTTGTTCTCCAAATGTGTTTTCTTTCAGGAAAAACAATAGTATGTTTTAATTTAATTACCAAAATTAGGACAGAAGTTTATGGTTTCTTAAAAGTTCATGTTGATATTTGAAACAAATAATAGAGTGAGTATATTATCAAAATATCACTATGTATTTGAAATGCATAGATAACAATTATCATATAATCTTTGTTTCTAAGGAATGATGTGATGGGATAAAAAGTCTCTCCTTTCAATGTTTCCTTGATTTTCTGTTATATTTCATCCATCTTTTAGAAATAGGAAACATTTTCATGTCCTTGTTCTTCTCAATAATATTGTAAAAGTATTTTAAGTCACTAGAACTTTATTTTCACATGGCTGCTACTGATGACAAACTTGGAAAATCTGTACTAAAGCTATGGACTATAAACACTGATTTAAGAGAGTTAAATATTCTTTTCTTAGCCAAAAGATAAAACTAAATTTTCCAATACTTGCTAGAGAGCACTTACATAAAAGATCATTCAAAGACATGTTTTATGATTTTGATTCCTCTCTCCCACATTCTTATTTGCAATTCACTACTAGTTTAGAGCACTCAAATATGTCTGCTGGTGAACAAATAGAGACCTTACATTCCAAAGATGATTAAATTCATTTTCCTTATTTCGATCTAGTCAATATATGTTAACTATCTTATTTTGATTTTGAGAAAATAATCTGCCTGGTGCTGAATCCAGGGTGGTCATGGATTTGATAAAAGATAGTGGGTTTAATACAGAAAGTTACCTTAATCCAGTAACATTAGCAAATATATGCATTATGTATAAAATATGGTGATTAGGAAATTAACTACTCTATAAGTGATGTACATGGTTAGTTTGGGAACAAATCCACACAAAATCAGAGATAGCCATCAATAGGACCCCTAAAGTTCAGAAAATAAAACTCATAATCAATAAATAGGATGGCATCAAGTTGAAAAGCTTCTGGAAAGCAAAGGAATCAATCAAGAGTCTGAAGAGGGAGCACACAGAATGGGAGAAAATCTTTGGCAACTACTCCTCTGATAGAGGACTAATACCTAGACTATAAAAAGAACTTAAAAAATTTAACACTAAAAAAACAATAAAAATATGCAATTGAAATGAATATATGCTTCTCAAAAGAAGAAATTCAAATAACCAATACACATATGAAAAATGTTCAACATCATTAGCAATCAGGGAAATGTAAATCAAAACTAGATTCTATTTAACTCCAGTTAGGATAACAATAATCAAGAATTTGAAAAATAATAAATGCTGGTGGGTGAGGATGTGGGGAAATAGGAATTTTTATACACTGTTGGTGAGAATGCAAATTAGTACCACCACAAAGATCAGTGTGGAGGCTTCCCAACAGACTAGGAATGGATCCACCATAAGACCCAGTTATACCACTCCTCTGTATCTTACCCAAAGAATTCAAGACTATAGTGATGCATGTATATCCATATTTATAGCAGCACAATTCACAATAGCCAAATTATGAAACCAACAAAGGTGTCCATCAACAGATGAATGGAAAATGATGATGTGGTACATACACACAATGGAATCTTACTCAGCCATAAAAAACAATACTATTTCATTTGCAGAAAAATGAAGGAAACTAGAGAATACTATGCTAAGTGAAATCATCCACTCTCAGAAAATCAAGAGTCCTCTGTTTTACCTCATATATGGAAGTTAGAGAAAAAAAAAAACAGGAAACAAAAGGGACTTTAGAAAATTGAGGAGAGAGACAAATACAACATTGGAAGTAGATACATGGAAGGAAATGGGGAAGAAGAAAAAAAGGAGAACTGATGAAGGAAAGGGTCTAGTAATGCTATGCTCCTATATGAAGGCATCACCACAAATCTCACTATTATATATATTATGTATCGGGAGGAGTGAGCAGCAGGGCGGATCTGAAAGGAAACACTCCAATACCTGTGTGCATATAACACTTTGAACCTCACTTTGATGTATCATTGCAATGCACCAATAAAAGTATTTTTAAAAATCCAGGATAACCATATAAACAAGAAGGCTGCTTAATGGTCAAGAATAAGATTCTTTCTTTTTTTTTTTCTAATTTGCTGCTTACTTCTTGATCTGGGACATTTGCCATCATGTTTTTTCCTACTTTTCATTATATTCTTGTATAAAATGATACCTGAATCTTTTCCTATTCATTTTCTTTCTCCTAAAATACTTGTACAAGGAAATCTATCAACACATTCTTCTTCAACAAAATCTATTTTTGTAAAATGATATTTGGTTAATATAGAAGTGATATTTTCTTTATGGAATATGTGGAAAAGACATAACAAAAGAAGTAGGAAAACAAATCATCCATTCATATTCATTGCCAATATTTTGTTATATTTTCTTTGAGTCATTTGTTAAATATATTTTTATGGAATTGTGAGTATCTTTGTCTTGCACTATCATTTGACAAAACATTAGCTATTTCTGTATTATTATAAATTCTTTCTAAATACATTGTAAATATTGGAAGATATTCATTGTGTCAATGTATTATACTTAGAGAGCTCAATTTTGGTGTGTTTAGGCTATTCTACTTTTCACCCATCCTTACAATGAACTACATTTAAAAATTATTTTTCTACCTCTTACATAATCTTGCCATATTTTTCATCTCATTCTCTACACTAAAATATAAGAGAGATTTCATTTTATAATGGTGTTCTTAACATGGATTGGAAAAAAAAAGTTGGGGGAGGCAATACTGAAGAATGAACTCAGGGATTCTCTGCCACTAAGCTACATCCCCAACCCTTTTTTTTTTTTTTTTTTTTTTTTGCGGTACTGGGGATGGAACCCAGGGGCATTCTACCTCCGAGCTACACCCCTAGTCCTATATTTTATTTTTTTATTTTGAAACAGGGTCTCACTAAGTTGCAAAGGGCCTCACTAAGTTGCAAAGGGCCTCACTAAGTAGTTGAGGCTAGTTGTGAACCCAGATCTTCCGATCTCAGCCTCCCAAGTACTGGGATTACAAGCGTGTGCCACCATGCCTTGCTCCCCATCCCTTTTTATTTTTTATTTCGGGACATAGTCTCACTAAGTTACCCAGGATGGCCTCAAACTTGTGCTCCTCCTGCCTCCTGAGAAGATGGGATTACAGGTGTGCCCCACCATACCCAGATCAATTGGAAAATATTTAAAAATTCTTGACTCCTCTCTCCCAAACTTCATCCAATCTATTAATGATTTTTTTAGGTGATCTTTAAATTACATAGTTTCAAAATAGGAACTCTTATGTTGGTGGGATTTCAAATTAGTGTAACCACTATGGTGATAAGTGTGGAGATTCCTCAGAAAACTGGGAATGGATCCACCATATGATCCAGTTATACCACTCCTGGGTTTCATTTCAAAGGGTCTGAAACCAGAATATTCTAGTAATGCATGCATATCCATGTTTATAGCAGCACAATTCATAATAGCAAAATTATGAAACCAACCCAGGTATCCATCAACAGATGAATCGATTAAAAATTATGGAACATACACACAATTGAATTTTACTCCGCACTAAAGAAGAACAAAATTATGTAATTTGCAGGAAAATGGATGGACCTAGAAAACATTGTGTTAAGTGAGATTAACCAGTCACAGAAAGTGAAGGGTCATATGTTTTTCCTCATATTTGGAAGCTAGGGAGTAACAAGGTTACAAGAAGGACTTTAGATAATGGAGGAAAAACTCTACTGGAGTGAGGGAGGTGGTTTTAGGGAGCATGGGGGGTAGAGGCAGAATTAATGAAGGAAATATTTCCACTGACATTATGTACATATATGAGAATACTAATGCCAATCTCAATATCTTGTATGGGGCAGGGCAGGGGAGAAGGAAGTCAGGAGTGAGCCAGGGGAAAACTCACCAAGTGTTTTGTGCATGAATGTCACTATCACTATGAACTACATTATGATGTGAGACTATAATGCACCAATAAACGTATAAGAATAAAATTTTAAAAATTACATAGTTTCAGATGTCTAGTGTTTGTTTAATAGAAAGTTGGAGTGTTATTATCAACATAAAACAAAAAAATAATTTTAAAACTACAGATTTTGTTGCATCCATAAGATTAGCTGAGGTCACAAGACAATCAAGTAGCTTGAAAAATCAGAGAAGTCAATAACGAGGATGGACATCCGCTTGCCTAAAGCCGGTAACAGGAGGAGGAACAGGCTACCAAGATAAACTGTTTAGTCAAATGAGGACAACATGAGAGTATGGAAGCTTGGAATGCTTCAGCCAGAAGGAAAAAATTGGCAGGATTTGCATGTTCTACTACAAGCATCACATGGCGTAAATGCAAATAAAGTCAGAGTGCTGGCTGTGCGGGAAACTAGAGAGCCTCACTATGGTGTAGAAAAGGAACCTTAACTGTAGGTTTCTATCATATGGAACAAAAGATTTAATGTTCTGGGGGAAGCCTGCAAATTCTATCATCCTCAGGGTACAGGTGAAGAACCATGATGGTTAGAGTAAGGGAACACCAAAAACAAAAACAAAACAACGTATACCCAGATGAGTGACCACTTGTTACCACTGAGGAGGGAGAATGTAATAGAGAAAGCCCACCATCAAAACAGAGGGATGAGCCAGGCATGGTGGCACATGCCTGTAATCCCAGTTCTTGGGAGGCTGGGATAGGAGGATCACAGGTTCGAGGACAGTCTCAGCAATGTAGCAAGATTCTCAACAACCTAGTGAGATCCTGTTTCAAAACAAAAAAGTAGAAAGGGCTAGGGATGTAGCTCAGAGGTAGAGCACCCCTGGGTTCAATCCCCAGTATTACAAAAAAAAATAAAAGACAAGAAGAGAACACCCCACTCAGGCCTCACTACAAAGTGAGGAGTAACAAGTACACATTAATTTCTCATGGTAGGATGGTGAAATGTAACTTTCATGAAAAATGTAGGAGGCTTAACCAAATAAATTACATTACCTTTTTTTTTCATTTGATATGCTAGAAACTGCTTCCAGTCAGATTACTTTCCTTATCCTCTCAACTTTCAGAAAGCAATATTTTTATTTATTCATTCATTCAGTTTTTCCCCGATGGCTCCCCTTTTCACTTTCAACCATTTTTATTTTCTTTTTGTTTTTATTTTCTTTTATAATTTTTATTACGGGCTGACCCTTACAATAAAAGATTTAAAGCCAAGAACTTAGAACCATATTACTAAAATGAATATTTTAATAATATGGTTAACATTAAGGTGACTCTAACATCTCAGATATTTTTATTTCTATAAAAATTATGTCCTCACCAAACTGCCCTGCTCATCATTCTAAAATAACCTTCATATAGACAGAGCCTTTACTGTTTTAAAGAAGCATTCGTTTATTTTTATTAAAATTTTTAACATAATTGTTGTCAAAATATAAATGGAAAAACTAGCTCTTCTTATGTAAGAGTCACCCAGCAGGATAAACTTTCCTCCTTGTTACTATTTTTAGTCATTTTCTGCTACTTCAATGCTTATCTAAATTCTGAATTCCATATTCACTCTCACTCATTTTTCTGCAAGACTTCTTGTATCACTCTTCTCTAGAAATCTTGGCCTAATCCTGGTGTACTAAAATCTAAGATTAAGCAAAATAGAGAATAATCTTCCTCAAACACCTTGAAGAAAAAGTGAAACTTAGAAACACAAAAGAATAGTAGATATGCATGAGTGCAAATGTGTCATAATCATGAAAGATTTTTGTAGATCATTTTTGTTGCCCTTCCCAGGTCAGACCTCTTCCAATCCTTCAGGGACACAGCATTCACCTAAGGATTTAGAAAACCACATTATGGCAGAGGCCATGCTACTAGTAACGGTTAGATATAAGAACAGATTGATATCTCATGGGCCAGTTTAGATCAATTGGTAATGCTTGCCTAGAAGTTCTGTCCATAGAGATTCTTAAGTAGGGCATGGTTTCACTGGAAAGAACACAATGATAAAATAGTGATGTCGACTGTGCATGCCAGAGAACAATTTGTGGCATAAATATTATGTATTTTCCCCTCTTTTCTAATCTCTATTTTGTGAAGAGCAAAGTACCTTTATCAGGCTTATTAATAAACACCCAAGGCTGGGGATTTTCTTCATAAGAAGAAGACACAAATACAGTAATATCTACCCATGAGTATAGAAACAATGTACATATGGAGAAAAAGAACTATTGAAGATTTTTTAAAGCATGGATGACAGAACTGGAGCACAGGGACCCTGAATAATACTGATTTCTAGAGGCAGTGGAGACAGATACATTCTATTTAAAGCAAGTGTGTGTGTGTGTGTGTGTGTGTGTGTGTGTGTGTACCCATTTCAGTCATCTATTGCTAAAGAATGAGCCATCTCAAAACTTGATGAATTTGAACAACCATTTATTTGCTAGAGGTTCTACAGAAAAACAATTTGATCTGGACTCATGTAGCAGGCTGCTCCCTTGACCTCAACCAGGATCACTTACATGATCTGGTTATCCAATGGCTCCACTTTGGATGGGGTGGAGTTAGATGGCATCATTCACATGCCTGGCTGCTATCTACTTGTGCATCTCGGTTTTTCTTTAGACATCTCTTTAATCCTCTAATAAACCAAACTACCTTCTCACATGGAATTATAAAGACAATATTCCAAAAGGGTAAATGCAGAAACTGCAAAGTCTCTTAAGGCATAAGCTCCAGAGATCATAGAACTCTTACTTTCACGATATTCTATTGGTTAATTCAAATTGCCAAGACCAACAAACACTAAGGGGTATGAACAAATTCACCACTTAATGGGATGAGGTGCAAAATAGTGTGGCCATTGCAATCTACCCCAGGAATGTACATGGTTGGCAACTTACAATCACAAAATATGCTTCCAAAAATGCTTTTCATGCAATTATAGAGAAAGAGTTTTGGTCAAATTATTGAGATTGTTAAGAAAAAGATGGGAATATTCTTTCATCTATAAGTAAATTTAATTGTAGGATTTATGTGCAATTTTTTTTCATTCATGTAGGACAGTACATATATTCTATTGAGTGAGATATAAAGTTTTCTTTCATTAATAATGAGTAAGTTTGAAATATGTAAATTTGATTATGAAGGAAAAGCAAAGCACTTTTGTATTCTTTTCTATGTTTCTAAGAAACAAATTTATTATAAAATGCTAGGACACATAACACATTTGAATTGAGTAGTTTGAGAACTAGCTATGGGAATGTTTCAATCAAATGAATAGGGAAAAGCCTTATGTGTATTCAATGTGCTACCAATATGAAAGGCAGAGAACTGTAAATTGGATAAAAATTGTTGCAATATATATTCCAATTTTATAGCAGCACACACATTAGCATTGAAAATGTGAAGCCATTTATAGGCTGCTTCCACTTCAATGTAAAACTTCCCATAATGACCATATATTTATGACTAAGCATATTTTAAATCTATAGAACTTTTAAATGAGTTACAAGATATACAAATACTTCTAATGGCAATTTTCCCACTTGAAATTCAAGTATTGCAAGCTTAATAGTTCTTTATAAATAGAAAAAATGTAGGTGTGTGTTTACCACATTGAGAGAATAATTAGCAGTAACGAGATAAAACATCAAGGCACTAATTAATGGGCATTTTATATCTTTTCAAAGAAAATGTAATTAGTGTATTTTCAAAATACCTGTTAAAATATCACTGTCAGATAAAATTGCAGCATGTCAGTCATGATGAAGATTTGGCTGAATGTGCCTCTAGGATTTTAGAGGAGTCTGTCATGTCATCAAGACATTATATGGGGTTGTAAGCTAATTTAAAATATGGCTAATATAAAAAATAAATGTATGAAAATATGCACCACTGATTTAAAGAAATTTAGAAATCAACAAAGCATAGTTAATTGAAATGCTAAGCTATATAATTTGAATAATTTGCAGAAATTTTTCTTAAGCACTGCAATAAAGAACCATCAAACTTTCATGAAATCAAGGCGTCATCTGCATTATCAGGAGTCATATGTAAAATTCATGTCACTGCTTTTTTCCAGCCACTCTCAGTTGCCGTGGATATTTGTCACTTTCTGAAAATTTTCTATAGATTAGGGAACAATTGTATTGGGGAACAATCGCAGGAAACAATTGTATTGTACAATTTCTCCCAAACAATTGCTTTTACCAAGTAAATGAGGTATGTGGCCACACTCCTCCCTAGGTTTCTGAGGCTTGCATTATGGTGTTTCCTGAATTTCCCCTTTCTCATTTTCTCAAGAAGTACAATTCCTCCAATGCAGCTAATAAATTGTCTTGTGTTCCTCTTAAAAGTAAAATGAATTTTCCTTGCCTTGATGTTTGGATGACATTTTCTGCCTTTGGAGATCTTCTTTTTGTGTTCCCTTTAACATTAAGTCCTGCCCTGACAAATATTCTTTCAACATGGATCTCAAAATGTATTTCCTCTGGAAACATTTACTATTCAAACTGTATTGCTTTGTGTATGTCCCAAATACTTGTTGGAAAAAAAATGTGGTACAGTGTGAGAAAAAAAAACCCATCACATTATATATGTTCTCAATTCTATTTGCACAAAGGTAAAGCAATTATTTTAAACTAGAGTGAAGACATTCTTATAATTACTTTGTAGTCTTTTAAATGAATTTAAATTTACTCTGAATAATTATACACATAAAATGGAATGTGCATGTATTAATAAGTTTAAAGTAAATTTCAGGGAAACAATGCTCTCAGTTAATGAGACCAATCATCAATGAATATGAATTTATATTGAACTTAACCTCAACATAATGAGGTTCGGAGTGATAGAAACTTACATCCACACAGCACTTGTGTTTCTCTCCAGGTCTCACCCTGTTCCCTCCCCTCCCCATACATAATCTTAAATTTGATACTGATAACTTCATATATGAACATAGCGTAATGTGAACTGTTTCCTTTATCACATATCCCCTTTCACCTCCCCACCTCCTTCCCCAAATCCCCTCCCACTATTCTATTAGATCTCCCCTTGTTTATCTGATGCCCCTTTTGCTTCGCAATTTCTCTCTAGCCTCCACATATGAATGAAAACATATGGCCCTTCACTTTCTGGAACTGACTAATCTTGCTCAGCATAATATTTTCCAGTTCCATCCATTCTTCTCTTGCAAACAGATAATCTGTTTTAAATGGAGTTAGTGCTATTCAAATGAAAGCATTGGGTTGAAAAAATAAGGAATGAAAACAATGATAGCTGTTTAATTCTCAGCTTTATCCAGTCTAATATCTACAGCAATATTCTATGGAAAGAGGCATAAACTATTGGACCTTCCTAGCAAAGTTATGTAACTCTTTCCCACGATCCTAACTCTCTCAACTCTCTCCTATTCATACTTTCCCATTTATTTACTTTAACAACTACATTCTCAATATCATTTTAATAATAAATAGCAATAGTAGAGCTAAAATATGCTACTACATCCCCCAAAATAATAAAACACAGACTTAGTGGGGAAGGAAGAATGGGAACCATGTAAGGGAAAAACACATTGTTTCAAAGATAGAAACTGTTGCCTGTCTACCTAACTTCTCTTTCTGCCTTCTACATTTGAATTTACCTGTTCATTGAATCTCTACCCGTGTGACTCAGGGAAAGGTGACCTCTGTTTCAGGACGCAGATGCATTCTGATAAGTCCAAGCTAATCTTAGAAATCTCATTCCCTTAATTATTGTATTCTCACAATTGAGCTTTCTACCTAATTTTGGCCCATGCCCTGGAGAAAAAAAGTTTATGAGAGCCTTTGTGAATGGCTTCCTTATTTTTCCCTCTGGGTTCATATCTAAACATGGCATC